>JAUELJ010219648.1:0-10152 GCA_031471255.1 Dryodora glandiformis
TTTGTGAACAACATACAGTTAGTTGCTATTCTCATGGAAACCAGTAAAGAAAGGTACAATGTAGCCCTGTGTGTCTCCTCCAGTTTGGAACAACTGGGAGCATGCCACGTGGGCGGTTATTTTATTTTTTTTACCTTTATGTGACAGATATTTTTGTAAAACATTTGTCTGTTAAATGTCATATTTTATCTTATTATAATTATGCATATCTTTATTAATCATCTGTCTTTCCTTTTCAGTAAACACGTCTACTCACTTGTTTAATTTCACCTGTCATCTCACTGTTTCCCAGCGTGATATAACTGAACTGTGTTGATGTACTCTCAAACTAATAAGAAAACCAAAGCCAATATGCACTGGTGCATACATAACATACACATCATAGCACCTAGCCTTGTTCATTCCCAGTAAATTGATTAATCCTGTAAATGTAAATGCTCTGTTTAGATATGCATGTATGAGTTGCATTTGTACCTAGAGCACCATATACATTATGTTTATTATTATTATTATATGTTTCAAATTCATTATTACATAGATAACATGCACATTATGTACCACACATATGTAACACACATACAACAGAACAGTTTATTATTATTATGTGCACCCTGAAGGTCACCAACCCATTCCTAGTATTCAGAGAAGGAGACGTCCAAACCAACACCTACTTCAAGCCTCAGATGTCGGGATATTTCATTGTTGAACTGAAGGTGGTGGACAAGGGAGGCAAATTTGATCAGGCTACACTCAGGGTGAGTGAAGAACTTTTTCATTTTTAAGTTGTCATGACAAATGTTATATCCTTTTACTGGCCATTGCAGCATGTCTGTGTTTGGATCCACTACTGTTCACTCCTATCTCATCAGGAGGCTCTCTTAAAGTAGTGTTGGTCACACTCTCATGGTATGGTTTCTTTGTGCCATGTCAACATCTGTCTGTCTGATAATGACTCATATATCTATCGACATGCTTCAATAGATCTGTGTAATACAAAGGATCTCAAATTTTCAAAGACATGAATTACAAACTTTTAAAAATATAAACTTTTGAAAAAAAGTTGTCATTTTCCGATAAACGCACTAAGTTGAATTTAAAATAAAAAATCGTTTTATTCAAGAATATCAATCTGGATCACGTTTAACAATCAATGTTTCACAGTTTTACATATAGTTTATTTACTTGTATTGTAAAACAATATGACGGTATATTGAGTGGTTGGTTCAAGATTGCTCCTCCAACGTTCCTTATCTTCTGGATGTCTGTTGTCTACTTTTTAAAGTTTGAAACTTTGATATCACTTGTCTCCCTGGCTGAGTTTTAGTTTTAAACGATTTTTACCGTCCTTGGTTGTTGTTTTTTTGGACACCCTGTACATCCCTTATATCCTAGTGATTAGTGTGTCAGACTTCAGACACCATGTAATCAGTTGGATTCCTTACAAGGCATGTATTTTTTTCCTTGGGCAAGAAATTTCACTCCAACTCGAACGGACTCAGGTGTACTTGAATACTTAGCCGATTAAGACATAATTTTCATGTCAGAAAAATTGTAAATACTGCTGACAGGCTGCAAGTCTTGTCCATTGTATTTTGTGTTTCCTGTTGGCTAGGAGAAGTGAATTTGTTTTTGGTAAGTTCCATGAGCATGGTATTACTATGGATATGAGGACTATATGAGTGTCACCTTTTTGTAGGTGACTTTGCCACAGTTGTGTCTTTTCTAGGAATTAATATTCTTTTGAATGCTAAAGGCATACCACCATTTCTACATTTTACAATATTATTTCAGGAAATTTCACTTCATAGGTGAATCAAAAAATGTTCCTCTTTTTTTGTAAGGGAACAATCATCAGTCTTACTTAAATGACATACTTAATGTGGTATCATCTTTTTTAAAAGGTGACAGGACATTGTCTTGGTTTCATCTAGATGATGTCACTTGAAGATATGCAATGACTAACATATACATTCTATACACAAGCTATGCTAAGTTATAATCAATAATAACCTTCTTCTACTTCTTGGTCTTCTTAGAGTAGAGTAATAAAAGTATGAGTAAGAAGTAGAAAATCATTCGCTCTGTGTGGTTATTTTTCTGAATATCAGCTCCTAAAAATGTACAATACTATCAAAATTCATCTTATAATCCTGATAATGAACATTTATTTAGTGCTTAATCCGAAGATTTGAGACTCGAAGCGCTTTACATTACATAGAATGATATGAAATCATCAGTACACACAAAACATAATAAGAATGGCATACATTATGATGTTATTGCCACTGTGGTAAAAGGTAAAATGACTTTAAATTGTTTAAAAAAATGTCTGCACTGCTTGACTGTCTAAGGTTTTTTGGGAGAGCGTTCCAGATATATGGGCTGAAAAACTAAAAGGCACACTCCCCTTTTTTGTTTTTGCTTTTGGTAGGACGAAACATTAATTATCAGACGCTGATTGCTATGTCCTTATCGTGGAATAAACTTCTGATAAACTTTTTAAATATATGGGGGCGGACCATCAAAACAACGGTAAACAATGACTGCGCCCATTGAATCTAACCCTGTTTTACATAGTCAACCAATTCAGTTCTCTCAAAAGGGGAGACAAACTCTCTTTTCCACTTTCTGAATATTAGTCGAGCAGCATCATTTTGTAGAATCTGTAATCTTTGTATTTTATTGTGTGGGAGACCAAATAACATGGAATTACAATAATCTAGTTTTGAAAACATAAGAGATACTTCTGTCATTTCTTTAGATTAAAAAAAGGCCTTATGAAGGATATTTTCTTTAATTCAATTATATGCGATTTACATATATATATTATTTATCTGGCAGTCCATGGACAGACAGGGGGCGAGCGTTATACCTAGGATTTTAACTTTTTCAACAGTTTCAACAGTACCATCACACAAAATCATTTTTAAACCATGAGATGACATTTCTTTTAATTTCTTTTTGTTTCCAACAATAATTATTTCCGTCTTTTCTTCGTTTAATTTAAGTTTGTATCCATCCACTCTTTGATTTCCAATATGCAGTTTTTACTATTTTGGATGAAAGCTAAAAGATCAAAATTCATGGTGATAAACGAATAACAATTGAGTGTCATCTGCATATTGCATAATAAAAAAATGTATTAATGTTACGAATAACAGTTGGGCGTATCTGCATATTGCTTAATTAAGAAGAAAAAATTTAAGTGCACATACCCTTGCTCATTGACATCAGCAGTTTTTCATTGAGGCTCAGAATGACATTGTTGTTACCCAGTTCACTCTCAAGTTCAGTGTTGTCAGGTTAAACAAAAGAACTTTTGATACATGCCGATACCTTTTTAGATTTGTGACAATGACATTGACCATGCAAAGATAATTGAGTAACTGTGGAAAAAAGTATTTGAATCGGGTGCTAGTTGTTAGAGATTGTTGATACCCCAAGTGCTCTTTTCACTAGTTAAATTATTGAAACTGTACCACAGCAGTCCACCAGCCAAAAAGAGCTCTCATTACACAAAGACATTAGTCTGTCATCATGATCTATTTCAGTGGAATATTTCGGAGCCGACTATTATTTAAAATGATACAGGTTGTGTTGCCAGAAAGAAATATACCAAATTTACAATGTTTTGCCAGAATGGTCACCTTTTTGCTAGGGACCAAACTTTCCCTATTTGGGAAGTTTTCTCCACAAACTTGACACACAGGGTGTTTATAAATGCATTTTTCACAATTTTAATTTTCTTTAAATGTTTTGAAACCACAAAAAATGTGTTATATATATCGAAGTGACTATCCGCCCCAATCTTCTGAGGCGAATAGCTATTCGCCCACATGAGGATGGAGCGTGTACTATTCGCCCACATAGAGCCGAAAATACTTGAATATTGAATTTTACACTATTGCTAGAGTCTCTGTACCGTAATTTTCTTCAAGAAATCAACCATTTTTTACCGTCAGATCGATGTGACCTACATAGTAAATAAGAAAAAAAAAGCTATTTTTAGATCATCTTAATGTCGTGAATTTCCGGGCGAGATTGGGGCGAATAGCTATTCGCCCAAAATCCTCAATGTCAACAGGCATTCAAAATAGTCTAATAAAATATCGCACATGAAAAATTTACTGCGACTTCTCTTCCCCTAACTGTGTAAGGGGTGTTTGTTTTGTAAACCAGAATTTACACCCAAAAGTAAGATTATTTTTTTCATATTCCAAAAACAAGTCTTTATGTAAGCATAGCATTATGTTTGATGTAAAAAATGATTACAATTGATAAGCAAGTAATAATTATTATTTTTCAATCATTGCTATTCAGTTACACTCATAGAACCCATTCAAATGAAGTCGCACTGCCACTCTGAGCATGTATCTGACACTTACACATCTAGAGACCAAAAGGAGTGTCCTCGATATTAATTGCATGTCAGAAACAGTTTTTTGAGGCTCCTGGAAAATTATCCTAAAACCAGTTAAACAAATAGAATCTGACATAAATGATATCATAGAACAATTTTCTGAAAAAAAAGTGCAAAATGCAAAATTTGGCCAAAAATTGGTAAGATCCAGACTAGCATAATCCCTCCCTAATGCACGTGCCAAAATATCCACATAAACCCCCTTTTAGCAGCTCGAGCTCTTTACCCCCTTTTAAGAATATTAACAAAACATTTCCGGACACAGAATTTCGATTGGCCTTCCGACTCACCTTTCGACTTTGAAGATTCGTAGTCAACTTTGCAAAGCAACTTCTTGTCTTCCATCAGGTAAAATTCGTCACCGGTGTCCAATTTCCTGCCGCAAATGATGCAGGCGAAGCACTCCATGTGGTACACATTTTCTTGGGCTCGTCTGACGACATCCGACGGCGGAATAGCCCCATTACATGATCCACATTTCGGGCCGAATTTTCTGCAATTCAAAACCATGATGTATACGGCACTAAATACATGATTATTGAATAAAGAATGCGTGATTACCTGAAGAAATCATCTTTACAAAATATTTCACTCTCTCTTACGAAGCACTTGTCCTTGAGAGGATCGTTGCAGTTGGCACATTTGAGGCATTTAGAGTGCCAGTTTTTATCTAAAATCTTGTGGATGAATCTGTCTAGGATCATGAGACCACAACCAGTGCATTTTGGAATGCTTGCTGCAAGTATTAAAAATTCTGACTAACTGCATGGTCAATAAACACTAAAAACAAGTATCTATTTGTCAGCTGCCGTGAAAGTTTGCTATTAAATCATCAGTTTTGATTTGTGCCTATATTAAATTCAGGATGGCTCCGAAGACAATGAAAAAGTTTTGTCACCAATATTAACGATACCTTCTAATGCTTTGTTTTGTGAAAGCAGCGTAAGAAGCACTTCTGTTGATTCTGAATGTCCATTGCCGCCGGAATTCATGTCGTGTTCCATCAAAATACCCATATTCATCATTGCAGAGACACAACACGATGATTGTTCGATGTCTAATCACCAGAAACCATTTTTAGTGTTTGACTGGCCTTTTTGCATCAGTATATAAAATGTTTTACCATCTTGGAGTCAAAACCATTTTAACGCTCATCCTCCGTCGCATTGGGAAGTCTGAAATGTAAAATGGTAGCTTTAAAAGTTGGTTTTGGAAACTATAACTATATTTTGTATGGTATATAACAAAAGATACCATCATGTGTCAAGCTTCCCATGGAATAGCTTTCATTTCGCCAAATGGGAGGAGTTTTGTCGAAAGTCCCTCGGTGAGGTGACAGGCGAAAGCCCCTTTGCCGTTTCCATAAAGGATTTTCTCCCGCATGACCTGAATAGGGGGAAATTGGTTCTTCATGCATGCTTTGTACCGTTCGCCAGAAAATATCACAATATCTAAAAGAGTCTTCGAAGCTCAATCTTTTCTAGATTCTACGGTAGTAAACGTGGGCGGCGACGGTGGTTAGGATCAAGACCAGAAAAAGGCTGTGAAGCTTTCCCGAGTAAAAGGATGAAACTAGTGTCCACATCTTTGAACATTGGTAGTCCTGAAACATAACCAAAGACGAGGAATCTGGTCCGACATCATTCATCTGATGAAAAAATGAGAAAATCAGGACTTCTTATTATAGAAAAGGAACTGACGAGTCAACCTTTTAGAAAAATCTAATCCTAAGGCTTCATTCATTCATCCATCCAGGTTTTGATCCAAAATGAAGTGACTAGCTAGTTGAATGTTGTATAAATAATGTTTTCGTGTGTCTTCTGTCCTTAAAATGTGATTAGCAACGAGGAAACGTGATGTTCGGATGAATTATAGTAAGACCGATTCAGGGATTTTCGCCACTAAAACTTTTTATTGTAACGACACTATACAAATAGTTTTTACAAACATCACTTCGGTTAATTATATTTCTCTTTCTTTTTCTAGACATAGTAGTGCTGCGATTTGGCGGAATACTCGAAAAAGAAAGTTACGTAAAGCAAAAATATATCGAAGCCTATAGTAATATAACAAGCAATTATTGACATTGGGTTTGGATTCAAAGATTAATTGAGTGGTCTGTTCAAAGGTAACGCTCCCTCAGGAAGCTGAAAATCCTGTGGTAATGGTCGACCTTGAGGCCGGCCCTCTCGCCTTGTGGCCTGTCCTTGTCCCTGCTGGAATCTTCGCCTGTTCTCTCCCGGCCCATTTTGTCTCCTATCTTGTCCACCATCATTGTTTTGTCCGTCTTCAGGAACGTCTTGTGGAAGCGGTTCTGGAATGTCACAGTCCTCGGTTGGTGGGCTCACACACCTCTTGCGGAGTTTATCAAAGACAAGGTTGGCTGGGCACCTTTGGAGGCGAGGATAACCACCTTGGCAAGACCAATAACGGTTGCAAGATTTTCCCAGAGGAACATTACCATTAGCATCATCTTTGCAAAGAGCTGAAAAAGCCAACACAATATTAGTTATTTAATAATTAAAAAACATGCAAAAATGGTGCCAGTTCCAGGTTTTGAGATTTCATAATTCATACTGTTTCCGTAGCAAGCCACCATTTGGATGATGCTGATATTATACTATTATACTATTATACTTACGATGTTTTTGACAGCCGGCTACATTTTGTGGCCAATCACAGACATGAGTGTCCTCATTGTATAGAAGGCCTCCGATGCAGAACTGTTCAGTTGCAGTTCCATTCCAGCATGTCCAATATCTGGTGCAGGACGTCTCATGTCCGAAAATTCCATAAAGCCAGTCACAGTGTTCTGAACTGATTGGAGGATCTGAAAATATTTTACAAAATTTTAGTGGAGGAATTCTGAGGGGTTCAGTATTGTAGCTGGTGGCAAATGAGAAAGTAGTAAAAGTGTTGAGGTCATGACTTCCACTTCTTGATTGTTGAAGATCCTTGTTGGTTGGTAATGTAACTTACTGGCCAAATCTTTATTTTCGCAAAGTGTTGGATTTCTCCATGGGTAATCACATCCATCAGCAATGCCCCTATCCTTTCCTACCCAAACAAGGCCATTCGGGCAATCGTATAGTTCTGGGTTGCCAACTTCACATTCCCAGTATCGATCACAGTACTGAACATCAGCGACTACCCTAGACTTGGTTTGACAAGGATCCGGCTGGGAGATCACGTTTTGACCATAGACAGCTGCAATAAAAGGCCCACGAAGGCCACGGTCAGTACTCGGGTTTGAAACTTACTGTACATTTCTTTTCCGAAGCAGTCAGCAATGTGTGGATAGTCACAAACTCCAATTTGTCCGGATCGTCCGGACCCAGTATAAACGAGGCCGTTGGGACATGACACCAACCTTTCACCTTCGTAACATCTCGAAGTCTCATAGTAAATATCGCAGTATTTGTCGTGAGCCTTTGGTCTGGGCCTGCAGCCGCCGTAGTAGTTGTGACTGTAACCCGCTCCCCCATACGGAATGACCCCAGGGAGCTCAGGTCCAGATCTCAAGGGAGTATTGATGCGATCCCTCACCCTGTCCTTGGGCTTAGTCCTGACCAAGGGCTGTTGAGGATCGGGGTTTGGGACAGGGTTGCCTCCTACAAACTGCAGGTTGCCCCTTTCGTCATAGTCATTGGGAGTGTCGATATAGTCGTATTCAAGATAGGCCCTTTCTTGCAGCTGAGGATCACGCTGCAAAGGCTGCCTATCTTGATTGGGGTCCCGTCGGTACGGTCCGTCAATCAGTTGACAGTGTGTCACTAGTAAATGAAATATTGGTAGTGTTGGGTTAGTTATAGTAGGTCGTAGTCACGGAGTCAACAGTCAAATTGTAGTCATATTTACATAGTCTATTATTGTCATTGAAATCAAAAATCGGAATCATCATTATTGTTTCAGCTTTCAAGGCACCCCTTCATTATAATATATTCTGCAATTATTATGATCATATCAGATAGCAATTACTTTCTCTCTTAACAAAAAGGGAAAAGGGAAAATTTCTCTTGAAGAGAAATCTTTCGGCAAAGACGCGATTTCTAAAAAGTTTCTAATTTTAACCACAGTCAAAAAAGCCAAAATCCATCTATATTAATATATATTAATATATTATAACATATATATAAGGATCATATCATTTGCAAAAAAGGCTCAGTCGCCGTTTCGCGAAAAAAAGGGGAGAGAGATATTTTTAAATAAAACGAAGAGAGAGAGAAAAAAAATGTTGCATTTGGCAGTGGTGTTGCAGATAAAATATAAAACATTTTATCCAGTATATTACATACTGGTTTTTCATGATGCAGAGTTGAGAAATGCAAAATATCTTTTCCAGCTCCTTTATTGAATATAGCATTAGAATGAAATGACGCGATGAGTTGAATGCGCGCACAGATTGCTCAAAAAATTCCTCCTTGAACGAGACGTGAAATACAATATATGGCCTCAAATAATCCCTGATTTCAATGACATGGATCGAGGTTAGGTGGTCTATTTGTGACTGCTTTGGAATTGTGGATGTAAATAGGTATACGTTGCTTACCTGTGGTCGCAAAGATGAGGGTCAGAAAGAATTTCATGATGGGTTTATTGTGTGCGGCACTTATTTAGAAGCTTAAGCCTCCAAAGAGAGGCTTATCCTTGATTTTTCTATGCGGACAAAAAGTGGAAACCTGTTGGTATTACCAAAGTTTTTGACTGGAAGAAAAATTGATGTCGTGTCTCGTCTTCTTCAGTCGCAGAAACTACCTTTTGTCTTATAAAGTTCCCAAAGAAAATATATGGTTTGTGATGTGCGCTTTTTTGGTTGCGCGCACAGTAATATTATATATGTGCGCGCATACCTTGTCCTTTGAAGATTTTTTAGGGGGGAGGCCCAGGGGCGCGCGGTGAAAGTTACAAAAAGGGGCGACCTGAAGTTAAACCCCATTTGGTAGGGACACCTCGCTGTGACCATAAAATTCGGAAGAATTGCACTTCTACTATCACAGCTGGTGCTACTAATGCAACAACAACAACAACAACTACTACTACTACTACTACTACTACACCACCCACTACTACTATCACTACTATAGTCCTCATCGTGATCATTATCTCTTTAATTATTATTATTATCAGTTATAATACATACGATATTATTATCCTATTACTATGATTATTATTATTATTATGAATTATTATCATCGTTTGGACCGTTAGTGGCATTGCTGTATTTATACAGCTTAATAAATAAATAAACACACGAGCGTGAATCTAACCCTATTATTATTCTACCTATTCGAACATATATTATAACTGAAATGGTTTGCTGCAGGTAATATATCAGTATCAGTGTGTCCACAAGCAATAATATCCGATAAGAACGTGTTGTTATAGTTATAAATATGTATATTACAAAGTAAAATAAAATATTTTTTTTGAACTTAAGAACAGAGAGAAAAAAAGCGTAGGTACCTACCTAGACATAATATTGTCTTGATATAATAACATAATAAGTATACTTTGGAGCGTTCAATACAGTACGTGAGAAAAGTTCACATCAGCGCGTACAAGTACAAGTACAAGTACAAGTACAAGAAGAAACAGACCCCTCCCTCCTTAGGTCCGTGTGCGAAACCCACCGCACCGCCACCACTTCCCCCCTCGTGTACACGCCCACACCGACAGTAACGACGGACTGTCGACAGACAGGGTGAAGAGGGACGAGGGGATTGGGGTGGGTG
>JAUELJ010220756.1:0-10144 GCA_031471255.1 Dryodora glandiformis
CAATCTACCGACCAATCGACCGATCAATCTACCGACTAATCTATCGACCAATCTATCTCCCTCCAACCCCAACCCCTTATTATTTATTTGACTCTTTTTGAAGAAAAATAACAACAGCAACAAACAACTGGATTTGTTTCACTCATTTTCCATGTTTTATTGGATGTCTCCAATACTCACTCTAACCGGAGTAGGGAAAAGGTGGTAGTCATGTATTCACTACACTTACATACAAACATCCAAACGTACATTGAAGTAAAAGAGACACTGAAATAAAGTATCAAATTCAAATGTTGATTTTTTTAGTAAAGCCTTTCATGCATGCAGTTTCTGAAACATTGATGTCTTTGTAAAATACATTTCATTTCATTAATAAAAATAATTAAAGAAAAGTTGAGGAAAACAGGAGATTGAGGAGGTTAAAAAAAATAGTAGCGAGTTGAATCGTGTCTTTAAAATGAACTGTGGTACAAAAAATAAATAAATTAAAAAAATAGAAGAATGAAAATCTCAAACAATCATATTACATTGCATAGTCAATGGCCCTAACAGGAAATGCAATATTAAAAAAGATGTATGTCAAGAAAAAAATGAAAAGACGAATTAACTTCAATTTAAAGAATTAAAAAAAAGAAAAGAAGAGTGTTTCAAATTCAAAGGGTAGACAGAACAGACTGGCTATGACTTGGTGTAAAAAATCAACGTTCTTGGTAAAACGGAAATTTAATTATCATTATCATTCACAATTCACACTGCCTAGGATGATATGGGACAATGAGACATCAAAATGTTATATTTCCTTTGTAAAACGTAAATGCAATAATTGAATTTTTGACAGAACATAACATAATAATTCACTGCAATAGTCATCAACTTTTCAAAATGTACAAACAAGGGTACCGTTTGTTATAGAACAAAATCAACATGAATGCACTCTACAAAATGGAGTGTTTGTCCCTGACGAAGATGATCATTCTAAATATATGATGAGTTGAGTTGTGATTTCCAATAGAAAATAAAGGGTGTGAAATAATGTGTATATTACAGAATGTATGAACACCAAATTAGAATAACAATTTTTTTGGATAATAATTGATCTTTAAAATCTTCTTCAGAATAAAAAAAAATTGAGAGAATGTCTCCTAGTTCTGAAACTAATGCTTAAGACAGGTCATGCAGAACTAAAAACCTCTCCACAGAAATCAAGGTATAAATTCTTATGGACGGACGCGACGCTCTTTTCCGTGGCTAATTTTCCAACAACTCCTAAGAAATACCTTTTTGGCTGTCAGTTACTTGAGATCGTGATATTCAAATCATTTTCTTCTTTTTTCCCTCGTCTTTTATTTGATTATTTTCAAAAAGTTCACGAAGAGAGTTCAAGCCCAACGGACCATGTTCCCATATGCAACAATTTTACAACAAAAGAAATTCGTTCAATTGAAAAAAGACAGAATGTGATGTGGGTTTGGTTGGTTTGTTGACCGAAGAAAAGATGATTATATTTACAATGATGACAAAGTCTTTTCGAGATTCTACACATCATCGGTCGGTAATATGTCGAGAAATTGGCAAACTCGATCCCTCCCACACAATAACTACTTTTTGACATCGACAATTTTGCACAGATCCTCAAAAAAAAGCCTGGAAATTCAAATTATAGTAATTGCAGATGAGAAAAGGAAAAAACTCCAGCCGCAAAATATGAGAACACCTTTTTAAATGTAGGTGGTTGAAGAAAAAATATAATCGCATCTTTTTTTCCCTCCATCTCATGTGCATGACAGAGACGCCCTCTTTTATTCTAAACATAACCATTCTGTGTAATTTTTGGTTTTCTGGCGGAAAAAAGTGGTGGCAGGGATGAAGGATCCGTCGTCGTCGTCGAACGAAAAAGCGACCGAGCGTAAAAAGAATACACTATATATACAATTTGCATATTAATTGCTCGACGATGTATATATATGATGCAAACTGATCTCCAGCTTTATTATAAGTTTTAAAAAAATTTGGGTCGTTACAATGAACGAATATGATTGAGTTGCAGTTTCGTGTAAAAATAATTACAATTTACGCTTCGAAGGAAAAATAAAAGTATATGGTAATAAAGAAAAAATAGAAATTGTCTTAGTCACCTTAAAAACCACATAAAAACAGGCTGACTTCAAAATGAGATTGTCGCCAAATGGCTGACAAAATGGCTAACAAAATGGCTTAACAAAATGGCTGACAAAATGGCTGACAAAATGGCTAACAAAATGGCTAACAAAATGGCTGAAAAAATGGCCGACAAAATGGCTGACAAGATGGTCGACAAAATCCCCAACAAGATGGTCGACAAAATGGCGGACATCATCTTAACACAATATAGTTAACTAAAAAGGCCTCAAGATGGCAATCATCCTTTCTTATCCGAAAATTCACTAGGATGGAAGTTTGCTACTGGACTTATAGTTTGTTAAAGTATTTATGCTAGTAAAATTAGTTGTAGAGATGAGATAATTTCAAGAATGATCCATAGGTTCGTTTAATAAAGTTATTTTTGTATACACTTACACACAAAGAGCAGGTTGTTCAAGATTGCTAAATATTACAATTCCTGTTTCTTGATCCTCATCCCCCTTCGGTATCCAATTTCACATCTGACAAAGCAAACAAGGTGTCCCCTTACCTATATGTATATAGCAATAATACTTCCAGTTTTGTTTCCGGCGACAAAAGACTGTTTCATAAGGAAACTCAACATTCATTACTCTTGAAAGTGTCAAGTTGCAATTTGTCACGCTGAGAAAAACTTATACAATTTCAATGACACCCCAAATATTTCGTCGATTGATTGACATCAATGCTATTTCAGCTCTATACATCTCAGCCGACGACAGAATTTTTTTTTTTTTTTCATCACTAAGACAGTTTCTTAACTTTTATTAACCTTTCCCTCAAAAATGTCAATAAAGCATCCAAAAAAAGACCTTAAAGAACTAACTACTCCTTGAAAAGGCACCAAGATGGCCGTCATACTCTCTACTCTTTACATTATTTGGTTGTGTATGGGGATTCCATTTTTTCCGTAAATTTCGTTTCCCGGGAAACGGGAATTCTCTTTACCCCGGTTGTAATCCCTAGTTGTGTAATGCCACCAAACAACCACAGAGATTCAAATATCACTAGGCCGAAACTTGGGTTATCAATGAATTCAATGAGCAAATTCTTGACATTTATGGAAGCTTGGTCATATTTTGAAGCATTAACAAGAATTTTAATCAAAATTATCTAAAAGTTAGGGCAAAAATTATGAAAATTCTCACTTTTGATGGACGGACATATTATTAACGTTCAAGGGCATCAAAATATGGATCATTGGCATGGGCAATTAACGAGCGTGGAATATCAATAGACCGGTCTTACCTTGGTTCTTACGATGCTCTGTAAATGGACACCCCGGCTGGGCCGAGGAATTTAATTAATTTTTTTTTCGACACAAAAACCTAATTTTTGCCGGAAATTGATCCAGCTTGACACCTGCTTTTAATATTCACAGCATTTCTAAATCCCATAGTTTGACACCGAGAGCTTCGAGATCGCACTTGTGACTTTTCTTTTTCAGAGTTTCGGCACTTAATCTCACCTTGAAGCTTTATTTGCAAACTGATTAGCTCGATTCCGGAAAACTGCAGCTCAATTCACTTCTTAAGATAGCAAAGTGCAAAAAAAACTATTCACTAAAACAAAATATGTTTGTATCTAAATAAAAGTCTTGAGAGGTAGAAAAAAATATACAGAATTCTTGAGATCGCGGTGCGCTGCGTTGGGTCGACTGGGCGCTATGTCTATTTTTCGGTGCACGTAGGGTTGGATAGGTGGATGATCTTCGTGCCATTTGCACCTGGACAACATGCATGGTAGGCTCCTACACAGACAGATCATAGATAAAGAGAAAAGGGGGAAGAGAGGAATGGAGACCTTCAGTTATATACGCGCTCCCCGAGTCATGGCAGGGAAAAACTTTCGAGCGTTTTTTTACTTTACTTTTTGGTTTTCGAATCATCAGGTGTCCGTTGCGCTGCTTCCGCTGCAACTTCTTTCATGGGTCGAACGGCCACTTATCTGGCTGCTTGGCAATTCGTGGCAGGTTGAAAATAACCAATGGTTGCCGGCGAGAGTTCACGAACAAAAAAAACGTCTTCTTGGTTGGCAATTTGAAAAGGAGGGAAAAAGTAATGAAAAAACATAAGAAATAAAGTACGCACACAGTGGTGAAATTTTTCAAGCACCACGCAAAAAAAAAGGATATTTCTATTGACATACTTTAATAATAATAAAATGTTAACGAGTCACGCATGCAAACGGAGCAGCCTTTTTTTAAATATAAGCCTTTCGTACTAAATAAAAGGGGATTGTTAAAAAAGTACACCCCCTTGTGTTCACCCAAACCTTTTTTCATATTGTTGCAAGTCAGAGTCATAGATCTCAGATCTCACATAAAATTGGATTTTGTCTGGAAGACGCAAGGTTTCGTGAATTTACATTTTCAAATTCCGTTGGTTGTCCACTTTTGAAATTTTCATGGCGGAATATTCAAAATGATATAGTGAAAATTATTTTATTTGAAAATGCAATTATAGAAATGGTTCTATAGCTTTCAATCTGCATCTCTACCTTGTTTTATATACTCTACGGTCTCTATTCTCTATTCTTAGAATGACAATGACATCACACTTTTTTCTGCTTATAATCAGGGTTACCAGTTAAGCGAATTTGGAGAAAATAAGTCAAAACTCGTCTATAGTCACTACCATTGATATAAAGAAATAGTCACTACCCACTAGAATTTATTTTTTTGACACGCTGCAGGTCATAAAATCTGGCAACCCTGCATGAATTGGCAATCATGACAAGATGAGCTCGGGGGAAGACAGCGGGTCTATGACCTTTTTGGATTCGGAAACGACAGAATGGATAGGAAGAGGAAGTCAGCCTTTAAATTTTGAATTTCCTCCTGCAAGTCCGGACGAAGATTTGAACAATAACGTTAAGGTAGCGGTGGGAAATGAGCTTGAAGGGGATCTCTCGCCGTCCAGCACCGCGACTGCATCAGACGAAGTCAATGAAAGCACTCAAGAACTCAAATTTTGTTACGAGGATGATGACGAAGAAAATGCTGTTGACCATACGGTATCCGGAAATGAAGCAGGAAAGAGAAATCTTTTATTACATGCGGACGGCGGGTCCAAGCAAGAGTATGCCTGTCGCTACTGCCTTCTCGACGACTCGAGTTGCGTTGTTCAGTGCAACATTTGCAAATTTTGGTTTTGTAACGGAAGGGGTAACACTTCCGGAGCTCACATTATCAGTCATTTAGTTCGATCTAAACATAGAGAAGTGACTCTTCATAAAGACGGGCCGTTAGGTGACAACATTTTAGAATGCTACAGCTGTGGCGGAAGGAACATCTTTGTCCTCGGGTTCATACCGGCTCGATGTGACTCAGTCGTGGTTTTGTTATGCAGGTCAGTCATTCTCAAGTCATTTTTTTCCATTTCCTAAAATATTTCTTTCTAGGGCTCCTTGCGCGCAGCTTAAATCACTCAAGGATCTGGATTGGGACCAGGATCAGTGGAAACCGCTTATATCAGATCGTGCCTTGTTGCCATGGCTCGTCAGTATCCCTCCTGCGGAAAAGCAACTGAATGCTCGCCCAATATCATCAAAACAAATCCGTGATCTTGAAGAGATGTGGAAAGACGACCTTAATTCGGATTTAGAGGATTTGGGTAACGTTTTTTCAAACGGAACCGACGAATTCTTGACTCCGCTCGTCAAGTTGAACTACGAGGACGGTTACGAGTACCAAAATGTCTACGCTCCCCTCGTCAAGCTTGAAGCTGATTACGACAAGACTCTCAAAGAGTCTTTGACACTCGATGAAATTGATGTTCGTTGGACCGTAGGCCTCAACAAGAAATACATTGTACATCTCATTATCCCCAAGAACGACTCCATTGCGTCGATGAAGGTGATGCCCGGAGATGAGCTGAGATTGAGATATCTTGGCGACCTTAAGACACCGTGGTCTTCAAACGGAAACGTCATCAGTATTAATCACATAACCGATCAAGTTTCAGTTGAGATGAAATCAAACCTTGGCGTTCCCGTAAATTGCACGTCGAACTTTGCCGTCGATTTTGTCTGGAAATCCACGGGCTTCGACAGAATGCAGGCGGCGCTTAAAAAATTTGCAGTCGACAAAAACTGTATGTCTCCGGCCATCTACCAAAGGCTTTTAGGAAAACTTCCGGAAACTGAAACGATAGAGCCGTGTCAACTTCCTCGACAGTTTACCGCTCCAAATTTACCGACGTTGAACAAGCCGCAGGTGTACGCCGTCAAGGACGCTCTGGAGAAGCCCTTATCGTTGATCCAGGGTCCGCCTGGGACGGGAAAAACTGTCATTTCCGCAACCATCGTCTACCACCTCGTCAAGACATTTGGTGGTCCAGTCTTAGTTTGTGCTCCATCAAACACCGCAGTTGATCATTTGTGTGAGAAGATTCATCAGACGGGATTGCAAGTTGTCAGAGTTTGCGCCAAATCCAGAGAGGCTGTCGTTTCCCCAGTCTCACATCTTGCGTTGCACAATCAGATTCAGAGTAAGGAAGCCTTCGAAGAGTTGAGGAAGCTTCAAGAGTTGAAGAATGTGACGGGAGAACTATCTCTCGCTGACGAACATAGGTATAGAAAATTGAAGATTGTGGCTGAAGATGAGACATTGGCTTGCGCTGACGTCATCTGCTGTACTTGCATTACTGCCGGTGCTTTTCGTCTCTCGGGCAAGATTAAATTTTCGGCAATGCTCATTGACGAAGCCATGCAAGCAACAGAGCCTGAATGCATGGTGCCTATTGTGAGCGGTGTTCAAAAGCTTATCCTCGTAGGAGATCATTGTCAATTGGGCCCCGTTGTTATGTGCAAAAAGGCCGCGGAAGCTGGCCTGAGTCAGAGTTTATTTGAAAGATTAGTAGCTTTAGGAATTCGACCGTCACGATTAGAAGTGCAATATCGAATGCATCCGGAGTTGTCCAGATTTCCATCAAATTATTTTTACGAAGGTTCACTTCAAAATGGAGTGAGTTGCATAGATCGGGAACTGCCCGAATTACAAGATTTTTCATGGCCTCAGGAGAAGGTTCCAATGTTCTTTTTTGTTACCGGTGGCCAAGAAGAATTTGCCGGATCTGGAACTTCATTTTTAAATAGATCAGAGGCTATTATTGTTGAAAAGTTTACGACAAAATTCATTAAAGTCGGAATCATGCCTGATCAAATTGGCATTATTACTCCTTACGAAGGTCAAAGAGCTCACGTCTTTCAGTACATGCAGAATCAGGGAACGCTCAAAGGTCGACTTCATGAAGAAGTAGAAATTGCAAGCGTGGACGCTTTTCAAGGAAGAGAAAAGGACATTATTATCATTTCTTGCGTCAGATCCAATGAAAATCAAGGTATCGGCTTCCTTGCCGATCCAAGAAGGCTGAATGTGGCCTTGACTAGAGCTAGGTACGCAATGATCATTATTGGAAATGCCAGAGTCCTTTGCAAACAGCCTTTGTGGAATCATCTTCTTCATCATTTTAAAGACAAAAATGTCCTGGTTGAAGGATCAATTGGAAAAATGTTTGAGTCACGGATGAAGTTTCCGAAGCTAAAAAAGTACGTGTTTTCAAACTTCTGGAGCAAAGATTATAGAAAGACTGTCGTGTCAGAGACTCCGAACTTCAACGTGCCGCCGCCAGTAATGCAAAGCTTTATCAATTACAATCAAGAGTCTGATCAAACCAACGACGGAGCGAACTACGTATACGATTACAACCAACAACCATACGTGATGGCGCCAGCGATGATGCACGATCCTGTAAATTTTATAGGGAATGCGTCGTACGGGCAGTCGTCGGCAACATTGTCAAACCTTCCCGTTCCGCTGGGACTGTTCATGGACATGGCCCGGTTCCCTCCAAGGTTCTACAGCAACTACCAAACCCCTAACAAGGCCGGCGATATATGTCAAGACGGCCAAACAATGTTCAGCACATCGACGAATCAGTTGCCAAATCACGGCACTCTCACGCAACAACCGAGTCAGTTTTCATACATGAACAATGGATCTTGCTATTCTCAACCTTTTCTACCGTCAATCCAGGCCGGATTCGCCACCAACTGTTCCCAACAAACTGTTCCTACCCTTTCACAAGATTTCATGCAAATATTACCCGCCCAAACACCACCAAACACGATGAGGTATTATTCAACAGAACCATACTCCGCAGAAGCCGACTTGTCATCCAGAATGGAAGACTTGCTGTCTCAAGATTTTCCTCGGAACTGATTACTTTTTCATGTTATCGACTTCACACACACCAAATTTCTGTTATATGAGTATTTTTGGTTTGAGATGAGACCAAAAAAATTAGTGATTATATTAATTAAATTAGATGTTATTTTTCCTAATATAAAAATGTTAAATATCTATATTTTTTTAATTTAAACAAATTTTATAATGAAACATTGTAAAAATTCGTTAAAATTAAAATTAATTATATTGGTGTTTTATTTAAGAGCGTCAAGGTTTTTTTGAACAACCTCGAGAGTTTCAAACAAGTCCTCCAGGTTTTCACGGTCAAGTTCAATATGTTTTCCACCCAAAGTTATCATACAAGATGTAAAAGGTTTTCTTTCGAAATGAACGCTTACGTCCGCATTTATATCGTCAACTGAGTTCATCGATGACAAGGCGACACTTTTAGCTCTTGCTCTTTCCACCAACGATCTGGCCTCTTCTGACCAAACTTTAGCTATCGTCTCTGACGTTTCCTGGTCAAAACCATTTTCTTTGAGACATTTAATCAGGTTCTTAGGTTTCACCATTTCATAAACACACCACTGAATAAGTTTTTTCATTAAAATGTTCGTATCAATATCACGTTCTGATTCGTAGGATGAACGGGTTATAAAATTTAAAAACGATTAATTAAAACAAAAATTACAAAATTTTCGAAAATAACGAAAATTTAAAAAAGATTGCTTCATTTACATGAGTTATGACAAAATGGCCGCTCATCAAGGTAATACGGCCATTTTGCATGCTTCTAAATTGCTGATGACAGCTGACTGTATTCAAAATGGAAGAATATCCGTGCACTGGTTTTTTACAGAGTCGGTTCGGAAAACTGTTATAACCCGTTCACCTTTAAGTTCGTCGTATGGTCTGTACATTTGGAAGCAAAGTCCACGAAAAATCACGTCGAGCTTCTTCTCTGAATTCATCTTCCAGATGTGATCCAAATCAGCCGGAGTGAATTTAATATTTGATGACATTTTGCTGGATTTATTTTTTGTGGAAGTCTTTGAGGGGTTCAATCAAGTAATCGGCGACAGATATGATTTTCTTCCTCAGCATCGCCACCTGACAATCCTCCGTTTGAGCGGCCAAGCAGCACACGATGAAGGGAGTTGCCGAAACCTTGGTCACCGCAACCAATCCTTGCTCGTATTCCAGCACAGCACAATCTAGTCCGGGCGACGACGCTGGATTTTGAAGGGGGCGTCTCGCACGTTCGAACGTCGACCACAAATTTGAAGCAACAGCAGCCACCTCAATCGGACCAGTCATCCATTCCCCGGCGGATCCGAGCAAAGTTCCGTCTTGGTCCAAAAGCAGTGTGCATTTGACGCCTCCGGTGTTGGCCTGCTCAAGGGTCTTTGCCAGGGCGCCGGGACGAATCATTTGGCCTCTCTTCAATTGCACACCGTTCTTATCAATCATAACGAAAAAAATTATATTTATCTACGGTTAAAGGTGCGCCAGTGTCTGTCTCTGTTCTTCTCTCACTACTAGTAACATATATTAACGCAGTCCTGAACTCCTGATCCTTCCCACAAAAGTCACGGGACACAGACTCAAAGGACTTGAATGACTAAGCATTTAATAATCTTCGGCCACAGCTTGGGCAGGGTCCTAGCTTGGGCAACAGCTGGCACTGGCAAAGTACGGGAAGTGGCAACTCTTCTTTAATTTTTTGACACTTTGTATTTGTATTTGCCCATAGAGCGTGGATCTTTAGATACACAAAATAAGAAAAATAAAATA
>JAUELJ010221865.1:0-83732 GCA_031471255.1 Dryodora glandiformis
AAATAAATTATTTAGGTAAACACAAATTGGAAATAGTTCAAAAAAGCATTTCACAAAAGTCATACTTAGATAAATTTGTCAATATACAAATTGAAGTTAAACTCAAAGATAATGTTTCCTGATTTAATTTTGAAATTAATCACAATATTTCAATGGACTTAATTGAATTTAATAATCAATTGCTTTCTGTTCACATAAACGATGACTTAATCACTGGTTGTTCTCCCAGTATAGCTAGTTCTAATTTAATAATTTATCCCAAAAAAATAAAATTAATTAGAATGGAATTTATCCCACCTAAAACTCTTACAAGCAAAAAAGCGAGAGTAATAGCTAATTTTTCTTTTAAAGGAAAATTCTCTAAAAAAATATTGGATTTTGAATTCTTAAAATCAGTTGAAGAATTTTCTAAAGACCTAGTGAAGAAAGTAACTGATAAAGATATTAAATTTATACCTGACGTTTCCAAATTTCCAAAAGAATCTTTCTCAGTAGAAGATTTTGAACTTTCTAGCACTCATTTCACTATATCTGATATATCGTATGATAAGACTATTCTCAATTCAGAAACTAAAGTAATTGATTTCAATATTAATGCTATATACAGAACATTAAAGTTAAGTTGAAACAAAAAAATTGAATATAAATTTTCTAAAGCGGAATATTTAATGTCAAAAGAACTTGAAGATTCATTTGATTTTAACTCTATTAAATTGCCTATAGAAATATATGATCCTTTTATTCTTTCTGAGATCAATAATTTGACAAGCAAAGAATTTCCCAATAAATATACTTCATTAATATATATGCCTAATGGTTTTCCTTTTAAATTAGAAAGAGTTCTTTTATTATTTTTTAATATATTTTCTCAAAAAGTATCTATAGACTTCGTTATCTCTCAAGGTGTAAAAGGAAAAACTATCGAAAGACATATCGAGATGAGCTTTTCCTTAGAGGAAACTTTTGCTGAGAAGAACTTATCTAAAATTACAGAAAAAGATATCGAAATAAATCGTAATAATTTAACTGATTATCCTCCGAATGAATTGGGGGAAGGTTTTTTTAATAATAATAAACTATTTGATGTTTTAAGTACAAAATATATAAAACCTATTGATTCAGAAAAAAATGCAAATATGATTGTGCAAGTTGGTTCCGGAAGAAAATCTATATTTCTTGATAAAGAAATTAAATATAAATTTTCTAAAAAAGAACATGAGAAGTATTTGTGAGACTTAGAAGATAAAAAGTTTTTAAATTCTATTGATCCGTCAGATATAAATTTCCACATTAACATTTTTGGTGCTCCATTGGAAGAGATAAGTAAAGATTCTGTTTCCGGAATCCCAGATGGTGTTGATTATGAAGTTAATTATACTTTACCCAACTATGGAGAGAAGATTGCAGAGGTGGAAGTTATATTATTAAAAAATAGACGTAGAATATCATTCAGTCAAAAAATTAATTTTTCAATGCCTAGATCAAAAGAGTCGAGAGAATTACACGAAACGCATACTATTCAAATCCCTAAATTTAAGAAAGCGAGGAATTTATAATGGAAAATAAATACAAAAAAATAAAATCCGATTCCGCAATTAAGCAATCTTCAAGTTTAGAGCACAATATGCTTCCTCCTCAATTCAGAAGAAGAAGTCGTTTCCCTCAAAGGGCAATTCTATTATTAATAGTTTCGATTTATTCATTTGCTATAGGAGCAACAGTTTTCTTTTTACTGGGTAGTGTAAAGACTCAATATAATATTGTTACTAACTCAGAGACAACATATTTCCTTATAGCTATAATGATTCTAGTTATTTCTCTACTTATTAATCCGATATATGTTTTTTGATCCAGAACAAAAACTTACATTATTTCTTTATATGAAGCCTTATGTTATTTAATATCGCCTCTTATCGCTATTGGGGGATTAATATTCTTATCTAAATCAAATCAAGACTCATCAATATCGGTTTTGATGGGTTGAATATCTTATTTAACTTTTGCTATGGGAGCATCCACCGGAATATTTGTTTTAGGTAAAAATTTATTATTAAGCAGAAAGTATAGGGAAGCTAAATATAGAACCTTATATACTATTTTGGGACTAATGATTTCTTCTTCATCTTCTTTTATATTTTATATGACAACGCAAGGTAATGGTTATGTAACTTTTAAATGAAATCATATAATTGAAATAGGATCCATATTTATTGGAGGAATATTAATTATGGCTCTTGGAATGGCTTTATCAAGTAAATACATTATTTCTGGTGAAAAAAATATATGAGCATCTATAAGATATATATCTGGTCTTCCTTCTTTAGCTCTATTCTCAATAATACTCGCGGTTGCATTCGAAAATTCATATGGATTTGCAATGATTTCTCCTTTATATATTCATATAGGTATATGTGGATTTCTTATATTTATTTGAATTATATATCTTTTCAAAAAAGCCAGAATTAAAAATATGGGTTCAACAAATCCTTTATATAATGAAATATTTTTAAAATTATTTATTTCTATAATTCTAATATCAACACTTGTAATGACTTTCCTGCTTCCTGCCTTATCTAAGCAAAAGTCATATGGAGAGTATTCATACATCATTCTGGCTGTTGGAGCAGGATCCATAATAATAGGAATAATATTTGCCCACTTTATGAATTTGATTACATATACAAAATATTCATCAGCTTCCATTTTGGGTGTAATAGTATCAATGTTTCTAATATATGCCATATCTCTTGCTATTGCTTCATTAAAAAGCTCTGAAGTGATATCTCACATCTTGGGTAGGCAACTCGCCATTACCTTCCTGATAATAATAACTGTTTTCCAATTATCATCATTAGTTTATAATATGATTTATATATTCCTTAACTCTGTTAAAAAAAGCAAGGAAATATTAATTGATGATAATAATAAAATAATAAGTCAATCCAAAAAAAAGAAAGAGGCTAAATAATGAAAATATTTAATAAAAAAAATACAAAAAAAGATGAAACAAATATAAATGAGAACCCTTTGAATAAATCTTCAAATTTCAAGAAAAACAAATTAATCAAAAACAAAATAGATCCAAGTTCTTTTGAAGAGATAAAACATTCCACAGATGCCATAAATATTGTAATGAGCTCTTCTAATCAAAATGTAGGCTCTGAAGAAGAGTTGCAAAATACTAACGCACTTATATTTAAAAATTATGATTTAGCTAGAAGAAAAATTACGACATCATATAATCAAATAATAGAGTCAGGTTCATTTATAACTACACAATACTTAGCTGTTCAAATATCTTTATATTTATATGAAAAAAATCTCAACATAGACGACATCCATGAAACTTTAAATAGTTTTATTAGTGCTACATGGGAAAAAGTCTCTAAAGGAATTTCTGTTGCTTACACTCATGAAATAGTTTTTGAGCCTCTTATATATATTAATAAAGTAATACCTGCGGTAACTATAACCCCATCATTTGCCCAAATGGTTAACGCAATAAGTTATGAAGAATTATTTGAAGAAATGGTTAAAAAAGGAGTTATGGCTTCCTCTAACATAGAAATAATTAAAACATTAATTGAATCTGTTGAAACAAACATAAAGTTAGGATACTATATAAAATTAGGAGACATAATATTGTTGAAAATAAAAATTGGTTCTACGAACAACATGGCATTATTTTCAGATGAAACATTAAAAAGAATTAATAAAACTTTTAAAAAGCATAAAACACTTTTAAATAAAAACAATGAAATTGTAAAGACTAATTCGATAGCGCATTTCAAGAAAGCTAAAAAAATATTAGAAATTGAAAATGAAGGAAGCGATCAAACAAAAACACAAGTGTTGGATAAGATACAAGTAACAAAAGTAAAAAAATAAGGAGAACAAATGGCCTCGATAAGACAATTGAAAAATAAAATCAATTCATTTGGTGATTTCAAAAAAGTAGTTAATATACAAAAAATAGTTGTAATGAAAGAAATTGCTGAACAAAAGAAAATAATTGAACAACTAAATTTTAGAGATAAAATTTACAATAATTTACTAGTTGATTTACATAAGAAACATGGTTCATTTGAACCTGGATTTTTCAATGAGAAAAAATCAAAAGTTCCTATTAAAAGAAATTTACACTTTATTATGGCCAACTCATCGTCTAACATCGGTATCTATTCTAATAACTTACTATTAGAATTTGTAGAAAAGAACCACGCTCCTGACGATATTTATATTATCTTTGGTAGAGATTTAGGAAAGAAGTTTAAGCAAAGTCATAAAAATGTAATGAACATTCTTCCCGAAATATCTAATAAAGATAATATAGCTTATGAAAATATAGCATCCCAAGTTTTAAGGGGATATAAAGATCTTTTATTTATATCATCATCATTTATTTTCTTTGATTTATCTACAAGAAGCGTAGAAAAAATGAAAATATTTCCTTTTGAAAAAAAGAAATCTAAAATAAGTGAGGAGATTAAGTCTAAAAATTTTGACTTAGAAAATAAAATTTTTGAATCAATCAAAATGAGAAAAACAATTTGAATTAGAGATTTAGATTCTATTTCAGAAAAAATTGCTAAGTATGCTATAAGGGGAAAAACTTATTATATAATGACTAAATACAAATTAGATTCCATGCTTAGAGAATTGCAAGCCCTCGATGACAAGGAAAAGAATATTATAGAAGAAATAGAAAAAATAAAACTTCAAATCCAAAGAGTAAGGCAAGAAGCTGTAACCAATGAACTTCTTACAAACTCTGTCGCTTTTGGAGCTTTAAATGAGAAAGGAGATGATTAATATGAAACCATTTGTTTTTTCAACAATATCTAGCTCATTGCTAGAGGTTCTGAATGAATCCCCAACAAGAATAAGAATGTTTAATTTCTCTGATAGAACACAAAATATTCGTCTTGATAAAGAAAGGGTAAAAGATACTATCGGAGCTTTTGACGCTACATGAGTAAGAATTTATACAGATAAAAATTTATATTATGATTTTCTCGCCTCTAATGTATTTTTTATATCAAATAGTGAGGGAGTTATCTTATTATGCTCTGAAGACACTAAATTAATTGATTCAAATTTATTTGCTGCTGAAATCAATAATTTAATTTTAGAAGACAAAGAACAAGTTTCTTCAAGAGAAATGTACTTAAATAAATACAATGCCAAAATAGCTGAGGAATCCAAAGAGGCTTACAAGAAATTGATTGACCATTACTCTCTTCAAAGGCAGTTCAAATCAGAAAGAATAGAGATTGATAACTCATATACAAATGCTAAAAATAATTTAACATTAAAATACTTGAAAGACTTAATATTTAAAAAACAACTAAAAGAGAATAGAGAAATTATATTAGAAAAGATTTCTTAAAGGAGCAACATGAAAACAAGACTTAAGAAAATAGGAATAATAATATTATTTATTGCGTTTGCAATGATGCCTTTTTCCTATTTCTATAGTTTTAATTCTGCTCAAAATAATTCTAAAATAAATAAAAATATAAAAATGTCTTTAAATGCTAATCCTGCCCCAAAAACTTCCCCTTTGGCTGAATCTCCTGAGGACATCTACATATCGTATGCGTTGGACACTACATTATCTGACCTTAGTCCTGATTCTACAAAATTTCTATTAAACGGTCAAGACATTGGAAATATATTTACAAAAGAAGTTGAAAAGACTCTTTATGAATCGTGGGGATCTATAATGGGTAATTCTAATGATCTAGACATACCAGAAAATTATGACCCTTTTACTAATAAAAATGAAGTCTTCAAATTAAATAATGAAATTAATAAATTTGATACAGATATTGATAAAAAAATTAAACTACTAATACAAAAGCCTAAAAATGCATATGATATATTAAGGCATGTTAAGAATAATCCAACTCCTACTTCTAACAAAATTACAATTCCAAATAATTTTTCATATAAAGTAGCTGAAATTCATTTGAACGATTTAAAGGAAAAAACAACTCCTGAAATTCTTAAATTTGATATTAAATTAAAAGAAACTGACAAGGACTCAGAAAGATTAACTTTAGTTATCGATAATGAAGGTGGAAAACTTACTAATACTTCAAATAATTTATCTATTAAAAATATGGTTGATGGGAAATACATTTATTTAAGGTCCGATTCCAATTCCGACCCCTTGAATGCATCATCTACAAATAAAATTCAAAGTTTAAAATCTGGAAACCCCATTTCAATCAAGAGAGAAAGAGATAGTTTATTCATTTATGTAACTCCCAATGGAAAAGATAAAATAGAATTTTCTGTTAATCCAGAAACATTAAAAGCATCTTCAGATGCTACAAAAGATCCATTAAAAGATTTATTAGGAACTTTTGATTATGGATATCTTGACAATACTTTATCTCCGTTACATATGAAAAAGCAAGTAAGCCCTTCAAACGGTATTATCGATCCAACAGATACAATTTTAAAAGTATCCAAGCCGGACAACTTTATTAATAATTTTGATGTTTTCCATTTTTCTAAAGAATGGGACACCCCTCTTACATATGCCACAATAGGCCAAGGTCCAATATCAAATGCAAATGTAATCAAATTTTATATGGCGGCAAACACTGATGTTTCAACTAGTGTTTACTTTGACGGACAAGGAGATGGAGTTTTTAGGGACGGACTCAATACATTAAAAATTTCATACGATGGAAATGATTTTACAAGAATTCCTGGAGATAGATTTCAAATACTAGGAGGAGCGTATCAAAAAGCCAATTCCACAGGAAAATTAGTTTCTCCAATATCTATCAAATTTACTGAACATTCTCAAAATTTGGTTAATGGAGCTAGCAACACCGTGAAGAAATATGTTGAAGTTGAAATTGCCTTTGATAGTAATTTTATTCACTTCTCACTTTCTAATGATGGTACTAATTCAGAATCTCCTTTTAGAATTCAAACTCCGGAATCTCAAATATTTTTTGAGAACCCTTTTCCCTCATTGGCTTCAGTAACAAAGCAGCCGACTAAAAATTACTTTATACCGATATCTGAATATGTAGATAATACTCAAGACAATAATGGCATAATTCAAAAAGTTTGAGCTAACTGGCAAGGTTTATATTCCTCTACTGATTCAGACTATATGCCATCAACCCAGAAATACGAAGCAATATATCAAGAATACAAAGAAGATAAATCGTCAGGTGCACTAGTTGTACAAGGGTTAACCAAAGTTAATAAAACGGGGAAGGAATGAGTTGATAAATTAAACGATTATACCAATCAAATGAATGATTGAATGATAGAGAAATTAGGGAAAGATACTAATGCGGTTAATGGAAACAATTTTTATCAAATGGACCCTTCTCAAAAAGCTGGTGGTGGCTGAATTAAAAAATATGTTCTTGAAGGAATTGGAAATAAAGATATTTTGGAAAAATTAGATTCCGCTGCAACTGCAGGTAAAAAGGTATTTGATGGAAAAACATCCAATCTTGATGCTACTGAAAAAACTGATTTTCCAAATATCATGACGCAAGTAAAGAAAGGTGATGTAAAAAGTCTTTATTTATTTGTAGAAGAATATCTAGCAAAAGTATTCACCGAAAGATTTAAAATAGAAAAGGACAAGTTTGATGAAAGCAAAGGGGTAGTAATATCATCTCATTTAGGAGCTTTTTTCAATAGTAAACAAGAAATAGTAGGCATGGATGAAAAACTATTAGAAAATTTTCAATTAGATATACTTTCAGAAAAAATGAATTTATTAGCTTTAGGAGAAAATAAACCTAAAATGATTAATAGTGGTAAAGAGCAATTGGATACTTTAATTAATTTTATAAATATATTTAATTTACAAAAAAGATTTTTGTCTCAGCAAGAAGCCACAAAATTTGGCGAGTTTGTTAAATCAAAAAGCTTTACAGATGTTGAGTTATATAAAGATCCAAGCACAGTCGCCACAAAAGTAAACGGAATGATTAAATTACTTGACAAAATAATAACAGGAATAATGCCAGGTAATTCTAAATCTCTAAGTTCAATAATAGATAACATATTAGCTTCTAAATACAAAGGTAACCCGTCAGTTGGTGAGGATACCCCAGAAAAAGATATTGCTTCAATATTTAATGAAGTTATAAAAAAGATTATTTCAAATGAGGAAACAGTTCAATACAAATTCTTTGGCAGGGAATTCAAAAGTAATTATTTAACAAATTTAGCAATAGGGCATAATTTAGATAAAGTAATACAAAGATATATAAAAGATAATAAAGATAGATTAAGTAAAACAGATTTAGCTAAGTTACAAGGCATAAATGGTGCTTCACCATACATGCCTGAGATAATAACTAGACTAGGTATAAATAACGGATATTACAATTTACCATACTTCCTAGATGGATTGAGTAAAAAGAGTGAAATTAGTGAAGTGGTAGAAAGCTTACTAAAATCTAAATTAGAAGACGATATATCAATAGTTCTTCCTGAATCAAATGAAATAATTAATTTTATGGCAAACCCCGAAACAATAACTCAAATAGGGTTTTTAGCTTCTGGTGGAATGTTGTCTATAATAGGTATGATAATAACATTTATTTCATTTAAAGGTAAAAAGAAGAAAAATAAAAATATAATTACTACAAGGATAATATTTATATCTATAGCAATAATAGGTTTCAGTTTATTATCACTAGGCGTTCTAACGCCAAGTTTAATAGGATCAATATCAGCATTGGCTGGGTAGAAAGAAGGAAAGAATGGCAACAACAACAATAAAAGTAAAAACAATCAAAGACTTCATAGTTGAAGTAGAGGGAAAATATGATTACACTATTAACGAATTAATGATTTTTCCAAATAAAGAAAAAGGAATAGTTATGAAAGCAGATTCTGAAGGAGCTGTAATAGCTTTATTTAATACTTCAATAACAGATCCAGTTAATGTCGGAGATAAAGTTGTGGGTACTGGTGAAGAGTTTTCATTTGAAATATCTGAAAAACAAATAGGTAACATAATTAATGTTTATGGTGATAATATGACAAATTATAATAATCCTGATGCTCCTTCTTCTGTAATAAAGAAAAAAATATTTAGATTGGCAAGACCAATTTACTCAAGAGACTTTGTTAACGAACCTTTAGTAACGGGAGTTGCAGCTATTGATTGAGCGATCCCAATTGGAAAAGGTCAACGTGAATTGATTCTAGGAGATAGAGAGACTGGGAAGTCCTCCATAGCCTTAAATATGATACTTGCTCAAAAAAACACAAATGTTAAAACAGTATATGTTGCTATTGGACAAAAGAAAACTACAATTCTTTCTTTATATAAAAGAATAATTGATGCCGGACTTCAAGATCAAGTTGTTATAGTGGCAGCCTCATCAGATCAAACCGCTACTAAAAAATGGTTGGCTCCATACATTGGTGCAACGATATCAGAATACTTCCAAGAAAAATATGGAGATGATGTATTAATAATATTTGATGATCTTTCTAAACATGCTGATGCTTATAGAGAATTATCCCTTCTAATGAAATCTGCCCCAGCTCGTGAAGCGTATCCCGGTGATATATTTTATCTTCACTCTAAACTATTAGAAAGAGCAGGTAAGTTTAATGGTGAGTTTGGTGGAGGTTCCATAACAGCTATACCTATTGTTCAAACTGAAGCTGGTGATATAACTTCATACATTCCAACTAATGTAATCTCTATTACTGATGGTCAAATTTTTACTAACAAACAATTATTTAATTCAGGACATAGACCCGCAATTGATGTATCTTACTCTGTTTCACGGGTAGGTTCAACAGCTCAAACTCCTGCACTTGCTGAAGTTGCTGGAGGATTAAAACTAATGATCTCTCAATATTATGAAGCACTTAAAATGGCCAGACTTTCCTCGGCAGCCCAAGAAGAACATAAAGATACTTTAGACAAAGGTAGAGTTTTAATGGCTCTTCTTGTTCAACCGGAATTGGATGTATTAAATTATGAGACCGGCGCATTATTGCTTTCTTTATTTAAAGGTGGCCACTTAAACTTCTTTGAACAGACTGAAGAAATAGTTCTTATTAAAAGTGTCTTAAACAAATTTATGAAAGAAGATTTTCTAGGACAAAAATTAAGGGAAGTTATAAAAAATGGTAAAGTCAATGAAAATCAATACAAGCTTTATATAAACGAAATTGTATTGCCACTTATTAAATATCACTTAATTATTACTTATCCTCACTTAAAGCAAGAAGAAGAATTTATTAATTTATTTAAAGGGGTACGTGATGATGGTAGAATATTTAAAAGTATCAATAGAGGAATGGAAGGTGGAGCATAATGGCATTATTTAAAGGTAAAGTTATTAAAATTCACTCTCAAATTATTGATGTTGAATTTTTGGGAACATCTCCCAAAGTTGGAGCTCTTCTAAAAGTATTGACTAAAGATAAAGAGTTTGAGTACTTTGAAGTGGCTCAATCCATTTCAACTAAAATAGTTAGGGCTTATGCATTAACTAAGATGGATGGTATTTCTGTTAATAATGTTGCTACAACTGACAATCAGGGTATTACCATCCCTGTAGGTATAAGTGTTCTTGGTAGAATAATGGATCTTCTTGGTAGGCCATATGATTCTTCTACTAACCCTATAAAAGTTGAGCAAAGAAAAGAAATTATGAATGCGTCTCAAGATGAAGCTAAATCTTTTGAATCTATAGTAGCGCAAGAAGTTCTTTCTACAGGTGTTAAAGTCATTGATTTACTTCTTCCTATACCAAAAGGTGGTAAAGTTGGTCTTCTTGGTGGAGCTGGAGTAGGTAAAACTGTTGTTGTTCAAGAATTAATTAATTCATTTATTAAAAATCACAACGGGTTATCTGTATTTGTTGGTATTGGTGAAAGAACTCGTGAAGGTCATGAGTTATGGAAAGAAGCGCAGGAACTTAAGTTTTTAGACAATACTGCGTTTATATTTGCTCAAATGAACGAAGTTCCTGGAGCAAGATTTAGAGCTGCTTTTTCAGGTGTTAAAATTGCGGAACATTTTAGAGATTCTCTAAAGAAAGATACTCTTTTATTTGTTGATAATATTTTCCGTTATGTTCAAGCTGGTGCAGAAATATCATCACTTCTTGAAAGACTTCCTTCTGCCGTGGGATATCAACCGACCCTTTCATATGAAATGGGATCATTCCAAGAAAGAATTGGATCTACCAAAGATGGTTCTATAACATCTATTCAAGCCGTATATATTCCTGCCGATGATTTAACAGATCCTTCAGCTGTTGCATCATTTGCCCATTTTGATTCAACTATAATATTAGATCGTGATATTGCAGCGCAAGGTCTCTTTCCGGCTATTAACCCCTTAGAGTCATCATCTAAATTGATGGCTAAAGGTTACATATCAAATGGACATTATAATGTTGCATCTAAAGTATTAAACATTTTAGAACAAATGAATCAATTACAAGATGTTATTATGATTCTTGGATTAAGTGGTCTTTCTGAAAAAGATAAGCAAATTGTTGCATCAGCTAGAAGAATCAGAAACTTTCTTACTCAACCATTTATTGTTGCTGAAAAGTTTTCAGGAATGAAAGGTATAACAGTTTCACTGGAAGAAACAATTAGAGGTTTTCAAAGAATTGTAACAGGTGAGATGAACGACATTCCCGAAAAATTATTCCTGTATAAGGGTTCTTTAAAAGATGTTGAAGATGCTTATGAGGCTCACAAAAAACAAAAAAATAAAGAAGAGTTAAATCTTGAGGATGATGAAGCCGAAAATGCTGAATCTAAGAAAAAAATTAAATTAAGCAAAAGAGATAAAAAAGATAATAAGCTTAATGAAAAAGATTCTAAGAAATTAATGAAAGATCAGAAAAAAATTAAATCACAAATAGTTGTCGATAAATCAGAAGAAATTAAAACTGATGATAATTTAGATGATGAAGAAATTGAATTTGAAGAAAATATCGTTTCAGAAGATCAATTAGAAAATAGAATTGAAGATTCTAATGATCAAGAAGTGACTGAATCAGATGCAAATGATGAAGTAACAATTGAAACTCAAGAAGTTGATATTATTAATCCTGAGTTAAAAGAGACTATAGATGAGGAAAATGATAATAATGCCCAAGAATCTGTAAATGATGAATTCAAAAGTCAAGATATAGAAATTGAAACCAATACAGAAAAAGACTCTAAAAAAGACTCTAAAAAAGACTCTAAAAAAGACTCTAAAAAAGACTCTAAAAAAGACTAGCAGTATTAATGATGTCTCTAAAAATTCACAAGAGAATAGTCAAAATAAATAAGAACGAATTATAAAATAAAAATTAGATATTTTTATTTTTTTTATTTATAATTATAATTATGAATATAACGAACATAATACTATGAACTATATCACTACTCTTGGCAACAATGGGTATTGTTTTTGGTGTAATTGCCTCAATTAATGCATCTAAAACTAACAAAAAAACATCTGAAATTCTTTCTGATCAAATTATTTCAGTAAATGCTAATAAATTCTTTTTTATTTTTCAAAAATCAATTAATACCTCAAATAAAAGCACAATCAGAAAATTAGAATCACAATCAGAGATAACATTTTCCGAATATTCTCTGTTTTCTAGTAAAACTAGATTCGCGATAATACCCAAAAGAATGGAGAAACATTTCCAAAACTCTGAATTCAAGGAATTAGTTAATTTATATCAAGATAATAAAAAAAATCTTGAAGATATTTTCGTTAATATATTTAATGATTTTTCATTATTGAGTCAAAATAAAAAAATTCCCGCAAATGTTAAAGATGAAATAATGAAATACCATAAAATTCTTCAAAGTAAAAATATTCAAATAATGAAACTTTATAATTCAATTATTAAAAAAGATGGGATATAAGATGAGTGAAACAAAACAAATATCCAGGCAAGAAAAACTTTTTGGTATAGATCCAATTTGAAAAACTTTACTAAAAATGGCAGTACCAACAATGATAATGATGCTGGTGTTTGGTTTATATACATTCATGGATAATGTTTTATCTATTAATTTAGCAAATGATAATTACAAAACTCAGTTACTTGGAAACTCAATAATAACATCTAAAGATCAAGTTAGATTGTTTATGTCGAGCATAGGTCCTATTTCAACATTTATGTTTGCTTTCTCATTGCTTTTTGGGGTTGGACTATCCAGCAGATTTTCCATAAATATTGGATCAAAAAAGACTGAAAGAGCAATGCAAACTCTGAAAACAACAATTCAAGTTTCTTTATTTGTTTCGTTTTTGCTTATACCAATATTATTATTCAGTGCAAAGCCTTGAATGAAATCACAATTTAATGGCAATTCACAAATGGCAGAAATAATATCAAATGAAGGATATAAATATATATGAATTATAATAATTTCTTTTCCTATACAAGTTTTTAATCAATCGATCTCTGGAGTATTTAGAACAGAAGCAAGAAATAAACAAGTTTTAATAGCATCAACTCTTCCTCTTATAATTAATTTACTTTTAGATTGAGTGTTTATGGGACCACTCAAAATGGGTATTGAAGGTGGAGCCTGAGCAACATTTATTTCTTATATTTTAACAACTGCAATACTGGTATTTTTTATGATAAGAAATAAAGATTCCAGAATTAAGTTAAAAAATATATTTGGCAAAAAAGGATTCAAAATTATAACGATTGTAGGAGTTCTTTTGCTTGGAGTAGCTCCATTCATGAGAAATATGGCTCAATCAATAACACAAACTATACAATTTCAGAAAATTCAGGACGTATCCTCTGCAGTTTATGGCTCTCCATTGCAAATGTCAATAATTATGACAGGAGTATTCCCGATATTTGCTCTATTTTTTCCTATCCTATTTGCTTTTGTTCAAGCTGCTTCGCCCATAATGGGCTATAACTATGGAGCGAAAAACATAGATAGAGTTAAAAAGACTACATGACTCCTAATTTTATATTCGACCATAACGGGTTTAATAATATATTTAATTTCAACGCTATGATTGATAGATCCCCTTAATGAAATTTTGGGTGTAGAGAACAAGCAATTCAAAATTATGGCTTCGATTCAAAATCCGAGTAAAGCTTATGATCCAATTAATAATCTGGCTATAAAAGACGGTATTTATAAATTATTTACTAATTCTCATACAACAACGGGTTTTGAGGGCATTATCATGAAAGACGATGACGGTAACTCAATTCATAAAGTATTATTTTCCACCGGCGAGACATTTCATACTCTTGATAAAGCAAAAAAAATGTATTCCATAATGTTTATGACCGCAATATTTTTCGGACCCGCAATAGGGGCTATGTCTCTATTTGGATCAACAGATAGAATATTTCTAAATTTAATTGCTTCTTCATTAAGGGGACTTATATTGCTATTTCCATTTTTATATGGATTTTCAGCATTGACAATAAATCATGAACATGATATTGTTAATAACTTAATAGGCAATAATAGTATTTGACACGAAGAATATTTGTTCTGATGATTTAATCCTATTTTATCTATATCTGTATCCTTAATATTATTTACAACTGCTATGTTAGTTATGAAATCTCTTAAAAATAAACATACTACTATAGAACAAAGGTTAGAAAAAATTCATATTTGAAATAAGAGAAGAATTAAAAAAAGGAGCTAATTGGCTTCTTTTGTTTATAATTAATATATGTCAAATTTTAAGCTATTATTAAAAGTAACATCTGAAGATAGAATAGATAAGTATATTTCTTTGAATTCTGATTTTTCGAGAACCGATGCTAAAAAGTTAATCGAAAAGAATGCGATATTTGTTGATGGCATTTCTGTAAGAAAGCCTAATTTTAATGTTAAATTAGATCAAGAAATATTAATAGTAGAATCTATTCAAAAAGAAATAAATGCTATTGCTGAGGAATTGCCCATAAGCATTATCTATGAAGATGATCATTTGCTAATTGTTAATAAAAAATCAGGAATGGTTGTCCATCCAGCGCCAGGTCACCATTCTGGAACTTTGGTTAATGGACTTTTGTATAAATTCAAAAATGACTTATCAGATGTTAACGGAAATATTAGGCCCGGAATAGTTCATAGAATTGATAAAGACACATCCGGCCTTTTGATTGTTGCAAAAAATAATGAAACCCATGTATTGCTTGCTGAAATAATTAAAAAGCACGAAGTTAAAAGAAAATACTTAGCATGAGTTAAAGGAAGAATGGAAAATGAAATAACTCACATTGATCTTCCCATAGGTAGAGATCCTAAAAATAGGCAAAAAATGAAAGTAATAAACACAAATTCTAAATTTGCTAAAACTCATGTTTATGTCAAGAAAGCTTTAGAAACTATGACATTAATTGAATGTCAATTAGAGACAGGTAGAACACACCAAATAAGAGTTCATCTTTCTCATATAGGAAACCCAATCATAGGAGACCCGGTATATGGGACTAAAATAGATGATTTTGGGCAAAGGCTTCATGCATATCAGTTGGAGTTTATACACCCTATATCTAAAAAGAAAATGAAATTTGAAGTTGAACCGCCCAAAGAGTTTGGTTATAATGTATAGAAAGGAAGGTTAATATGCCGATAGCAAAAAATAATAAAGAATTATTTAGTGTTCTTAAACATTACATGGAATTAGAGGGAATGTCAAGATACGAAGATAAAATAGTTGAATCACTCAAAAAAAATACCAAAGATTCGGGGTTTAAATATTCAAGAGATGGAATGGGTTCATTAATAATGAATAAAAAAGGGAAAGCCAATGGCCCCAAAATTCAAATCACTGCACATATGGATGAAGTTGGTTTTTTAGTAAAAGATATTTCACCTAAAGGAATGATAAGATTGTCTATGGTTGGTGGAGTATGGCCTTCAACAGTAATAGGAACTCACGGATTTTTAATAACTTCTTCTGGGAAAAGATTAACAGGAGTTTTTGGTCACACTTCAATACATATAATGAAAAGAGAAGATGTTGCAAAAGCAATACCTCTTGATAAGTTGTTCTTTGATATTGGTTTATCATCCAAAAAAGAAGCTGAAAAATTAGATATCGAACCAGGAGATAGAGTTCAAATGTCTGGATCATCATTTATGCTTGGTAACAGTAAAGATATAGCTGTTGGTAAAGCTATGGATGATAGAGCAGGAATTACTGTTATTGATCAATTAGTTCAAAAATTAAAGGGCAAGAAATTTGATAGCGATTTATACGTTGTTGGAACAGTTCAAGAAGAAGTTGGTACAAGAGGAGCTAAAACATCTGTTTCTCTTATAAAGCCAGATATTGCAATTGCAATTGATACGTGTGCAGCTCACGACACTCCTGGAGCAATTGAGGGTATACAAGCTCTTGGTAAAGGAGTAGCCTTAAGAGTTAAAGATGGTGGAACTATGATGGATCCAAAATTAACCGACTATTTATTTAAACTTGGTAAAAAACATAAAATACCAGCTTATAAATATGTTGCTCAAGGTGGAGGAACTGATGCTGCCGAACTACAATTTGGAGAAGGCGGAGTCCCTACACTTACAATTTCTATACCGCAAAGATACTTGCATTCACCTTTGGGTGCTTCATCTCTATTGGATATACAAGCTACAATTGATTTGATAGAAAAATTTGTTTTAGAATTTAATACAAAAGACTTTGAAAATATATCTTATAAATAAAATGGTTTCATTTTATTTTTTTATGAAATAATTTTAATATGAAAAAATTGCCAATTTTATATAAAAGAAAAATAATATATGTTAATTTTGAAATAACTAAGAATAAAAATATGTACATCAAAATACATGAAGGACAAATATTAGTTACGGCACCAAAGTATTTTTCCGAAGAAAATGTTATTAATTTTGTTACTAAACATATTGATGACTTCATGAATAAAATAAACGCTAATAGTAAGGAATATTTTTCTTTTGAAAAAAATTTTATATATTTAAAAGGAAAAAAATATAAGATGAATGTTTTAACTGGATTTAACAATCATAGTTTTAAAATAATAAAAAATAATTTTTATTTGCATTTGTCGGGAGATATTTTTAATTATGACTTTGCCAACATATTAAACTCACTTCTTAAAAATGAATTGAATAAGTACATTCTAAAAAGAATTCTCTATTTCGAAAAGTTAATGAATCTGAAAAATCATTCATTTAAAATAAAAAATAACCATTCAAAATGGGGAAGCAATAAGATAGGAACTTCGGAACTTACTTTTTCAACAAACTTAATTCACTATTCCGCTGAGGTAATAGATTATGTTATAGTTCATGAATTATCTCACTCAATAGAACCTAATCATTCTAGTTTATTCTGAAAGGTTGTTTCAGAGATAGTTCCGAATTGAAAAAAAATAAGAGATACTCTAAATAAAGGTTATTAATAAGTATAGAAATACTTATATTTTCTTTATAATTAATATATGTTAGATTTCCTAGGTAAAAGACTTCAAAAGTCAATGGCAAAAATAAAATCAAAAATGACCCTTTCTGAAGAGGATATTGTCGATATTACAAGAGACATTAAGTTAGCTCTCTTGGAGGCTGATGTAAATTTAATAGTTGTAAAACAATTCATTAAATCAGTAAAAGAAAAAATAATTGGATCAGAAATAATTGGAAAACTGAATCCTTCTCAGCAAATGATCAAAGTTGTTAAAGAGGAGTTGGTCAAAACTTTAGGCGGTAAAGTAAAAGAACCATCCTTAAAAGGTAGTCCTACAATAATCATGATGACGGGATTGCAAGGTTCTGGTAAAACTACTACAACAGCTAAAATAGTTAAATACTATATGAAGAAGCAAGGAATAACAAAACCAATGATGATTGCTGCCGATGTTTATAGGCCTGCGGCCGTAGATCAATTAATTACTTTGGGAAAACAATTGCAAATAGATGTTTTCTCTAAGGGGATTAACGAGAAGCCAGAAGTTATCGTAAAAGATGGGCTGCAAAAAGCTAAGGAAGAAAATTTTGATCTTGTAATAATTGATACAGCTGGAAGGTTATCAATTGATGAAAAATTAATGAGTGAATTATATGATATTAAAAAAATATCTAATCCACATGAAATTTTCTTTGTGGCTGATGCATTGTCTGGTCAAGATATAATAAATGTTTGCAAAAGCTTTAATGAAAAACTAGGCATTACAGGAAGTATAATCACTAAATTAGATTCTGATGCAAAAGGTGGGGCAGCATTATCTATAAGGCAACTACTGGACATACCTATCTCATTTATAGGTACTGGAGAGAAAACATCAAACTTAGATTTATTTTATCCTGATAGAATGGCTGATAGAATTCTCGGAATGGGCGATGTACTATCTTTGATTGAAAAAGCAGAAGAAGTTATTGATGAGAAAAAGTCAAAGAAGATGATGAATAGAATGATGTCAGGAAGATTTGATTTAAATGATTTAATGGAGCAATTATCTCAAATGAAAAAAATGGGTAAGATGTCTAAAGTTATGAAAATGATACCCGGCTTAGCAAATAAGATTTCAGAAGATAAAATAACAAGCGCTGAAATGAAATTTAATTTATATGAAATTTTAATATCATCAATGACAAATAAAGAAAAAAGCAATCCAAAGTTATTAAAGAACTCTTCAATAAAAGATAGAATTATAAAAGGATCTGGAAGATCAGCTCAAGAATTTAACGCTCTTGTAAATGAATTTGAGAGAATGTCTAAGCAAATGAAGGAAATGTCTAAGCAAATGAAAAACGGAACTTTTAATGCTAATTTCATGAACGCTCTTAAATAATTTATAATTAATACATGAATACAAGAATAGAACTTTGAAAAGAATATAGAAATATAATTGATAGTAATATATCTTTGCAAAAATCTGTTTTAAAATCTAATAAGAAACTTCATGTTTTATATAGTAGATTAAAGAATGTATTCCCTGATTACGATAAAAAATACAAAACTAAATTAGATAAGTTTAAGGCCTTCACCAAAGACATTGTTAATTCTCCTATTATTAGTAATGTTGAATCAGAAATTATTTTAGATGAAATAAATATAGAAGAAAATCAGAACATATCATCATTCTCCGCAATAGAAACATTGGAATTCGGGGCTGAAGAACTAAAAGAAATAATAAATTTGATTAAAAAGGGTAATAACAAGAATTTAAAATACTTAAATTTTGATGGAGATGAAATCGTAATGAATAAAACACAGAACATTATGCTAGGAGAAAAAATGAACTCATATAGAATTGCTATTGACGGACCTTCAGGCTCAGGGAAATCCACCGTTGCTAAAGAAGTGGCCATGAAATATAAATTAACATATATTAATACTGGTTTAGTATATAGGGCAATTGCCTTCAATGCAATAAACCAAAGTATTGATCTTGATAACTCATCCGAGGTAAAAAAAACTTTAGAAACTTTAAAGATTGAATTATTGAAAAATGAAATCGTAAATTTAAATGGTAAATCTTTCAAGGGAGAGCTAAGGGAAAATAAAGTTTCTCAAGGAGCTTCAATAGTAGCTTCATATGATTTCGTTAGGGAATTTGCTTTAAATATTCAATTAAATGAAGCTAAAAGAAAAGGGATAATAATGGATGGAAGAGATACAACATTCAAAATAATGCCCAATGCTGATTTAAAAATCTTTTTAGATACCTCTCCAGAAGTTAGGGCCAAAAGAAGAGCGGATCAAAACATAAAACTAGGTTTTAATTCAAATTATGAAGAAATACTTAATGAAATAAAAATTAGAGATGATAGAGACAGAAACAGAAAAATAGATCCATTGCATAAAACGAGCGATGCTCATCTAATCGACTCTTCCAACCTCTCAATAAAAGATGTAGTTAATAAAATAGATATATTAATTAAAGAAAAGGATCTTTAATGAAAAATACAATAGCAATTGTCGGAAGACCGAATGTAGGAAAATCTACACTATTTAATAAAATAATTGGCAAAAGACTTTCAATAGTTCATAACGAAGCAGGAGTAACGAGAGATAGAATTTACCATGCTGCAGAATGGCAAGGAAATCATTTTAAGGTTATTGACACCGGTGGAATAGAAATAGAGCAAAAAAGCTTTCAAGATAAAATAAGGATACAAGCTCAAATTGCGATAGAAGAAGCGGATTCAATAATTTTTGTAGTGGATGGAAGAGCAGGACTTTCAGGTGATGATGATTTTATTGCTTCTATATTGAGAAAATCCAACAAACCAATAATATTGGCTGCAAATAAACTTGAGGATAATAAAGATTTTGATCCTTCAATTTGAACTCTAGGATATGAACCTTTAAAAATATCTGCTTCACACGGTCAAGGGGTGGGTGACTTATTAGAGAAAGCTACATCTTATTTAGAGGTGGATGTTGAAGAAAGCGAAAAAAGAGTAAGGCTTTCAATCATTGGGAGACCCAATGCGGGAAAATCTTCTCTACTAAATGCTTTATCTAATGATGAAAGATCAATAGTTTCCCCTATAGCTAATACAACAAGGGACTCTATAAATAGTGATATTAAAATAGATGATTATGATTTTACGCTTATCGATACAGCTGGAATTAATAAGAAATCCAAGTTAGTTGAAAGTGTTGATCACTATGCATTATCCAGGGCAATTAACTCATTGGAAAATTCTGAAATATCTTTATTAATAATTGATTCCCAAAGAGATTTATCTCATTTTGATGCTGTGGTTGCTGGGTATGCCCATGAAAATAATAAGCCCTTGATAATCGTTATCAATAAATGGGATCTTATTGAAAAAGAAAACCACACTATGAAAAATTTTGAAGATAAACTTAGAAAAGAATTTAAATTCTTAAGCTGAGCACCGATAGTTTTTATTTCTGCATTAAAGAAACAAAGGTTAACAAAGCTTTTAGATAAGATTATTGAAGTTAAAAATAATATTGAAAAAAGAATCAAAACAAGAGTATTGAATGATGTAATTATGGATATTCAAATGATGCAACCATCCCCATCCATTAACGGGGGAAGGTTACAAATAGCATTTGCAAAACAAATAAACAATAAGGTTCCGACCTTCACATTATTTGTAAATAATAGAGATTATCTACACTTCTCATACAAGAGATATTTAGAAAATCAATTTAGACACTTTTTTGGATTTGAAGGCACGCCAATTTTATTGCTATTCAGAAACAAAAAAAGAACAGGAGATGAATTTAATGAAAGATAAAATTACAATTATAGGATCAGGAGCAATGGGTACCGCAATGTCAAAAGTTGTCCATGATTCTGGATATAACAATATATTTATTTATGGAATTGACAAGGGCGAAATAAGTGATTTAAATAAAGGGATAAATACTAAGTATTTTCCAAATCACATAAAATTACCAAATGTTACTGCAACTGATGAAATAGATTATGCATTAGAGGATGCAAGTTATATTATTTTGGCAGTCCCTTCAAAAATCATGGATATTGTTTTAGAAAATATTTTAAGCGAATTAACAGAAGCGGTTATATTAATTAATGTTTCAAAGGGATTTTTTCCAGGAACAAATGTTTCACTTCATGAGGGAATTGTGGATAAAACTGCTGAAAATGAATTCATAAGAGGCGTAGTTTCTCTTGCTGGTCCCTCGCATGCCGAAGAAATAGTTAGTCAAATGCCAACATATTTATCTCTAATATCTAAAGATAAAGAAAACTTGATCGAAACACAAAATTTATTTAACACTGATTATTTAAAAACTTTTATGCAATCAGACGTAAGAGGAGCTGAAGTTGGATCATCATACAAAAATGCATTAGCTATAGGTGCTGGTATTCTTGATGGCATGGGATACGGAGTAAACACATCTGCAGCTTATTTAACAAGAGGTTTAAAGGAAATGATTTCATTCAACAAAGCTATGAAGGGTAAATTGAGCACTATTACTGGTTTAACGGGAATAGGAGACCTTATTGTTACTGCTACATCGCCCTTATCAAGAAACTTTAAATTTGGAAGAGAGTTTGCTTGCTTAGGTCTTAAATCCCTGAAAAAGAATAAAGAGACTGTTGAAGGACTTCAAGCAATTAATTACATTCATGAAATTTCAAAGAATAAGAAAATAGAAACACCAATAGTTGACTTTATACATGATTTGATAAATGGAAAAGAAAAAAAAGAAAATATTCTCAAATGTTTATGAAATGGAAAAAAGATTTTCGAATAACCCCATAAAATGGGGTTTTTTTAGTATAATATTATTAGATAACACGAAAGGAACAAAAATGAAAAAATCAGAATTAATAGATCAAATAGCAATTAAAGCAGAAATTTCAAAAATCGATGCAGAAAAATCTCTAAACGCTTTTATAGAAACAATAGTTTCAAACGTTAAAAAAGGTGAAAAGATTGCAATAGCAGGTCTTGGATCATTTGAAAAAGTTGAAAGAGCAGCAAGAACTGGAGTAAATCCAGCAACAGGTGCTAAAATTCAAATTAAAGCTAAAAGTGCTCCAAAATTTAAAGCAGCTAAAGCATTTAAAGATATAGTAGCTTAATTGTATATTTACTAAATATCACTCATGTAGTGATTTTTTTATTTTATAATTTCCGCAAAATCTAAAATTCCTGGATATGTAAGCTTTAATTTATGCCCAATTTCCCTAGCTTCTTTTATTGATAATCTATTACTATTTATTTTACTCATATCTTTAATATCAATTAAATAATATTCTTCATGCTTATCGTAATAAATTATATAAAATCCTTTCCCGCCCATTTTATCAATGAGCTCTAAATATTTTCTCTGATGGTCTTTAATATTTTTCATAGGCATATAATCCTCGATTGTTGTCTTTGCTTCAAAAGCTATGAAACGACCATTCATGACCCCATAATAATCAACTGTAGACTTGTTTTTAATATAAGCATTATTTAGAGCTAATTTCCCATTAATTTTATTTACGCTAGAAAACTTTACTGTTAATTCTTTTTTATGAAAAATACCGATTAAATATTCTTTATAAAAATCAATTGTATTATTAATAATGTATTCTAATCTCATTCCTCTGTTCTTATTACTTTTCTTTTCCATATCTACATATATATAAATAAACAAAAAAGTGTAAAAATGTTATACTTTATATGTATTAATTGCTCATTGCAACATACAATAAACATCCCAAGGAATTTTTAAGGTGTTGTCCCAATGCGGGATCCTTAATTTTGAACTTAGGAGAAGAAGAAACGGAGACAAAATGTCAGATAATAAACAAATTATTTCTAAAGATAAACTTTTAGAAGCTGGAGTATACTTTGGTCATAATAAATCAAAATGAAACCCTAAAATGGCACCTTACATAGTTGCCACTAAGAAAAACACACACATAATGGATATTCAAAAAACATCTAAAACACTTGAATTTGCATATGGTATTGTTAAAAAATACGCAGAAAGAGGAGCATCATTTATTTTTGTTGGTACTAGAAAGCAATCAAAAGAAACTGTTAAGTTCAACGCTTTAAGAACTAACTCATACTATGTATCAGAAAGATGACTTGGAGGAACTTTAACAAATAATAGAACAATTTTTTCTAGAGTAAAAAGAATGTTTGAACTTGAAAGATTAAGTGAAAAGAACTTTGAAGGATATACTAAAAAAGAAGGAGTTCTATTCACAAAAGAATTAGAAAAACTTCAAAAAAATCTATCAGGTATTAAAAACATGAGATCTAAACCTAATGTTATGATTGTTGCCGATCCTAAAACAGATGAAATTGCTGTTAAAGAAGCACAAAAACTTGGAATTAAAGTTATTGGTATCGTAGATACTAATGTTGATCCTTCAATAGTTGATATAGCTATACCAGCAAATGATGATTCAATTAAATCAGTAACATTAATAATAACTGTTTTAGCTGACGCTATAGCAGCTGCTAAAGAGGGCGATGAATTATTTGCTTATAAAGATGATTCATCAGTTGTTCTTCCAGAAGAATTAAAGCCAGAAAGAAAACCTGGAAACAAAAGATTTGTAAGAAGACCAATGAATAAATTTAGAAGACCTATGAAACCAGAAGATGATAAAAAAGATTTCAAAAAACCAGTAACTAATAAAGGTGAAACATCTACAAAAAGTACTGAAGTAAAAACTTAATAATTTATATTATTACTTAAATAAACTTAAAAGGAGGACTATATGTCAACACAATTAATTAAAGAATTGAGAGAAAGAACCGGAGCTGGTTTTTTAGATTGTAAAAAAGCAGTTGATGCATCAAATGGTGATATCGATAAAGCTATTGAGTGATTAAAAGAAAGAGGTGTTGCTAAAGCCGCTAAAAAAGCTGGAGCAATTGCAGCGGATGGTGTTGTATCCATAAAAAGTAGTGATTCAAAAACAGTTATTTTTGAAGTTAATTCTCAAACAGATTTTGTAGCAACTAATAAAGAATTTTTAGATGTTGTAGATAAAATTGGAAATGCTTTACTTTCTGATGATTTTAAAAATGCACAAGAAGCAAACGATATTTCTTTCGAGGGATTAACAGTATCTGAAATTTGTACAAAAGCTACATCAACAATCGGAGAAAAAATTGTCTTAAGAAGAGCTCAATCATTTTCTCATAAAGAAAACATCAACATTGGAGCATATGTACATGTCAATAAAAAAATTGCTTCTATTGTTATAACTGATGGAGGAGATGTTGATTCAGCGAGAAACGTTGCTATGCATGTCGCATCAATGAATCCTCAATTTTTAGATGAAAATTCCGTTCCTCAAGAGCAAGTTGAAAAATTTAAAAAAGATATTGATCAATCACCTGCACTTGAAGGAAAACCTGAAAATATAAAAGAAAATATTGCAAAAGGATTACTGAGAAAACAATTGTCCGAATTAACTCTTGTTGATCAAGAATTTGTAATGGAAAAAATGCCCGTTTCAAAATATCTATCTAACAATAATGCAAAAGCTATTGAAATGATACGTTTTGAAGTTGGTGAAGGTATAGAGAAAAAAGAAGAAGATTTTGCAGCAGAAGTTGCAGCTCAAATGAAAAAATAATTAAACTTGCTAAGCAAGTTTTTTTATATTATAATATTAATAAGATTTAATCTTAAGTGAGGATGAAAAGTGAAAGCCCTTTTTTGGCCTAAAAACTCACAGGAGGTTTAAAATGAGAATAGTTGATATTATTGAAAATAAAAAAAATGGTAAAGAACTATCAAGAGAAGAAATAAGCAAAATAATTATTGGTTATGTTAATAAAGAGGTGCCTGATTATCAAATGGCAGCTTTTCAAATGGCAACTTTCTTCCAAGGGATGTCATCAAAAGAAACGGCAATACTAACTGATGTTATGATGAATTCTGGTGATGTAATAGATTTATCTGAAATACCCGGTATTAAAGTTGATAAACATTCAACTGGCGGAATTGGAGACAAAACAACTGTAGCTATTGCACCAATTGTTGCTGCCTTAAATGTTCCTGTTGCAAAAATGTCCGGAAGAGGACTTGGCTTTACTGGTGGCACGCTGGATAAACTTGAATCAATACCAGGATATAATATTGAATTAAGTGAAAAAGATTTTATAAAGCAAGTGACTGACATTAACGTAGCAGTTATTTCTCAGTCAGGACAAGTAGTTCCTGCTGATAAATTAATGTACGCCCTAAGAGATGTGACTGCTACTGTTAATTCACTTCCTTTAATCGCTTCTTCTATTATGTCTAAAAAATTAGCAACAGGCTCTGATGCAATTCTTTTGGATGTAAAAGCAGGAGATGGAGCTTTTATGAAAACTTATGAAGAAGCAGAAAAGCTTGCAAAAGCAATGATCGATATAGGAAATGAATTAAATAGAGACGTTCGAGCTGAAATAACTTCTATGGATAAACCATTAGGTAGGGCCATAGGGAATAAAAACGAAATACTTGAAGCAATTGAAACTTTAAAGGGAAATGGTCCTGAGGACTTCAATGAAATAGTTTATTCTGCGGTGGCAACAATCTTACTTCAAGCAAAAAGAACATCTTCATATGACGAAGGTTTAAAATTATGCAAAGAGGTTATAGAAAATGGCGATGCCATTAAAAAGTTCAAAGAATGAATTAATTATCAAGGCGGAGATTTAGACGCCTTATTTCATGAAAATTTCTGAAATCCAAAATATAATATAGAAATAAAAGCAAGTAAAGATGGATATATGCACGTTAATTCAGCAGTTAAGTTTGGAATTGCTGCAATGCGTTTAGGCGCAGGTAGAGAGACTAAGAAAGATGAATTAGACTTTGATGCTGGAATATACTTAAATAAAAAAACAAATGAAAGAGTTAAAAAGGGTGATATTGTATTTACTCTATACTCATCAAAAGAAATTAATAAAGAATTGTTAGATTATTTGAAAGATGCTTATAATATTAATGATAAAAAAGTTGAGAATAAAATAATTCTCGGAAAGCTAGGAAAAAATGACTAAAGATCAAAAAGCACAATACATTGATCATACTTATCTTAAACCAGAAGGTACTTCAAGCGATATTGATAAAATTATAAAAGAATCAATTGAGCATAATTTTAAGACTATATGTGTAAACTCTTCATGAGTAAAATATGCATATGATAAATTAAAAGAATCAAGTGTAGGAATCACTTCTGTAATTGGGTTTCCATTAGGAGCTATGGCATCACAATCTAAAGCATATGAAGCAAAATTAGCAATTGAGCATGGAGCTGATGAAATTGATATGGTTATTAATATTGGTAGATTAAAAGATGAACAATATGAATTTGTTCTTAATGATATTAAAGCAGTAAAAAAAGTTATGCCTAATAATGTTTTAAAAGTTATTATTGAAACAGCATTACTTACAAAAGAAGAAGCGAAAAAAGCAACAGAAATCGTTTTAAACTCAGGAGCAGATTTTGTAAAAACTTCAACAGGATTCTCATTCAGAGGAGCATCATTTGAAGATGTAATAATGATGAAAGAAGTTGTTGGAGATAAAATAGGAATCAAGGCCGCTGGAGGTGTGAAATCACCAGAGGATTTAATTAAAATGATAGAATATGGAGCTACAAGAATTGGGACTTCATCAGGAGTTAAATTAATAGACGGCAAAGAAGCTGGAGAAGGATACTAGGTATCTTTCTTTTTTAAAGGAGAAAAAAATGGCAAAAATACTAAAACACCCACTTATTGATATTAAATTAACAAAAATGAGAGATGAAAATTCTTCTCATACAGATTTTAAAAATAACTTAAATGAGATAGCATCTTTAATGGTTTACGAAATTTTAAGAGATTACAACACTAAAAGCCTTAATGTAGTAACACCAACTGGTTCAAAGTATAATGGATCTGATTTTGATAAAGAAATAGTTATTGTACCTATTTTAAGAGCAGGATTAGGAATGGTTTCAGGAATAGAAAATTTAATTCCTCAAGCAAGAGTTGGTCACGTTGGCGTGTATAGAGATGAAGAAACTTTTGAAATAAAAGATTACTTTTATAAACTACCGAATGTAGATAAAAATTCAGAAATTGTAGTTGTTGATCCTATGCTTGCAACTGGGGCTTCAGCTTGCAATGTCATTGAAAGAATCAAAAAGGACGGTTTCAAAAATATTAGATTAGTTTGTCTAGTCGGAGTTCAAGAGGGGGTTGATGCAGTAGAGAGTAAATTCCCTGATGTATCAATATATTTAGCTGCACTAGATGAAATTCTAGATGAAAAGAAATATATAAGACCTGGTCTTGGCGATGCCGGAGATAGAATCTTCGGAACTAAATAATTATTATCGATTTTTATCAAATTAGTGCAATAGCGCTTTTTTTATATTCTTTTTTATATATATACATAGGAGGAATTATGAAATTATATGAAAAAGGAAAGGTAATATCAATAGGGAATACATATTTGATTTTCGAAACAAACAATATAGGAAAAATAATATATGTATCTGATCCCAAACTATTTACTAAGTCAGAAAATCAATTAAAGTTATATATATATCATCATACAAGTGAGTATAGTAACACTCTATATGGATTTAAAAACTTTAAGGAAAGAATTCTATTTGAGGATTTAATATCTGTAAATGGAATTGGACCTAAAACTGCAATAACAATATTAAAACTTGGATCAAATGAAATCATTAATATGATTGCATCTTCAAATCAAGAGGGATTATCATCAATACCATATGTTGGATCAAAAACTGCAAATCAAATAATTTTTGAATTATCAGCAAAGTACCAAAAAATGAAATCACCTTCAGGAATGATATCGCCTATAGAAGTTAAGCCTCATTTAAAAACTCTTGGATTTAATGTAAAACAAATCAATGTAGCTATGGAAAGCCTAAAGCCTGATAAAACCATAGAAATGATGATTGAGAAAGCTATAAGGTTAATTTCTAATGCAAAATCAGCTTAGACCCAGTAACTTCGAGGAATTCATTGGTCAAGAACAATTAAAAAAAGTATTGTTAATGATGATAGAATCATCTAGTAAACAAAAAATCCAACTAGACCATATTCTAATTCATGGATCGCCCGGTTTGGGTAAAACATCTTTAGCTTATGTGATTGGTAAAAAAATAGACGCTAAAATTAAATACTCTCAAGGATCTCTTTTAGAGAAGAAATCGGATATTTTATCCTTGTTTGCATCCATTCATGACAGTGATATAATATTCATTGATGAAATTCACAGCATAAATAAAAATATAGAAGAACTTCTTCATTCTGCTATGGAAGATGGAGTAATAGATGTAACTATTGGGCCCGAAGGAGACAAAAAAGTTATAAGAATGTCTTTACCTAATTTTACCCTTATAGGAGCAACAACTAAAATAGAAGAAATACCTAAGCCGTTAAGAGACAGGTTTGGTCTTACTTCAAGAATACACGAATATAACAAAGAGGATATCATTAAAATAATTGATTTATCATTAAAAAGATTAAAAATAAAAATGGATGATGATGCAAAATTATTATTAGTAAATAATTCCCAAAATATTCCCAGAATAGTAAACAATTTATTGAAGAGAGTAAAAGACTTTTCTATTGTTAAAAATATTGAAAACATAAGTATAGACAATATAAAGGTTTTATTTCATGACATAGGATTATTTGATAATGGTTTAAAACAGATTCATATTAGGTATCTTAATAATTTACACAAGGTATTTGGAGGTAGATGAGTTTCTCTGAGTGTAATATCAGCAATATTAAATGAGAATCAGAAGTCCATATTAAATGAAATTGAGCCATTATTATTAGGATTATACTATATCGAGAAAAGTTCAAAAGGACGTAAAATAACCAATGGAGGTATAGATTATTTAGTTAATACAATTAGATAATTAATGTATAATTAAAAAATATGAATTTCTTTAAGATGAACAATATTAAAAGACTTATTATATTAATAGCAACAATGTTATTAACTGTTTTGACTATTACACTAGGTGGAAAGTTTTATGTTTCTAAAAATGCTAGAAAATCTGTTGAATATGGTGGCGGAGTTGAATACGTAGTAAGAATAGAATCTACATCAAAAAATAATTTGGCAAATAGGGAAGAATTTGCTGAAACAGTCGCTAATGAAATATATAAGAGAATTGATCCCTTAGGTATTAAAGGCGCTTTATCTTCGGCGGAAAATTCAAAAGACTTCTCAAGAGTTAGGGTGACTTATCCCGGAATAAAGAATGATGATGAAAAAAGAAGAATAGAAAAATTAATAACAAATAAACCCAAATTAATATTTACAGATTTTTTTGGTAATCCATTATTTACATCAAAAGGTAATTTTAATAAAAGTCTTTTAGCAAGAAGTAACTTAAGATTGGAATCCAAAGATTATAGTTATATTGAGTCAATTAAAAAATCTTTTGTTCCAATTTCCTCAAAAGGCGCTTCTGCATTACATCAAAATAACCAAAATAAAGTAGCTATTAATTTAATTCCCAATAAATCAGTAGAATGAACAGAAGCAACAAAATATATTAAAGAATTGCCAAAAGGAGCCAATAGAGTTTTGGTCTGATTAGATCTTGAAGGCTTTATACATGAAATGAAAACTAATTTTCCAGGCATATGAGCTGAAGCTAAAGGTGACCCTTATAAAGCTGCGCACATTCAATCCGGTAAAACATCTGTAAAAAGAAAATACACTATAGATGCATCTAAATATTTAGTATCCGATGCATCTGTAAATTCCGTATTATCTGGAAATAGTTTTGTGATTGAAGGTAATTTCAATAATGTTGAAGTTAAAGAATTAGCTAATGAAATAAACTATGGAGCATCAAATTATTATCTAAAAACAGAATATTCTAACTACATTAAGGCTAGTTATGGTAGTTCTGCATTTAATAAAGCCATAATTGCTGGAGTAATAGTATTTATTTTAATAGCTATATTCCTTATAGTTAATTACGGTCTTTTGGGGGCTTTGTCAACCATTTCTATTTCCTTATATATGTTCATTACGTTAACTTTATTTACAGTTATGAGAGGTGAATATTCTCCGGAGTCTATAGCGGCTTTAATAATTGGTGTAGGAATGGCGGTTGACGCAAATATAATAACTTTTGAGCGACTCAAATCAGAAATTTATGCTGGTTCTTCTTTGCAAAAATCTTATAAAGATTCTAATAAAAAATCAATTTCCACAATTATGGACGCAAATATAACAACTCTTATAGTCGCATTCGTTTTATTCTTTTTTGGAACTAGAAACATTATTGGATTATCAGTTACACTTATACTTTCCATAATTCTTACATTAGTAGTAATGCTAGGATTCACAAGGCTTATGTCAAGTCTTATAATTAAATCTAAGAAATTTGACAATAAAATGCACTGACTAGGCGTTAGACCTAAGTTAGATGTGAAAATCCAAAATGGAATAAATAAATTTGATTATGTTAAAAGCTCTAAATGATTCCTTCTAGGATCTACAACAATATTTGGAATTTCCCTTATTGTTTTAACAGTATTTGCTGCTGTCGCTAATGATTTTTCAGGTGGATTCAATTTATCTCAAGATTTCACTGGAGGATCTGTTTTCCAAATGGTTCCAGACTCAGGGTCAACGGGAACATTTTTGGAAAAAGACATATTCGCCTTTACTGATAAGCTTGAAAAAAGTGGTGTTGATATTTCTAACATCCTTACTGAAGGATCGAACGGACAATTCTCTTCGGTTAAAATAATTACAGACCAAACTTTCCCTCCAATTAACTTTAAAGATCTGCTTGTGGGTGAAGCTATACAATCAACTACGACAACAAGTGTGGCAAGAGAACTTCTTACAAATGCCCTAATCTCAATAGCGGTAGCAATTGGAGCAATAATTATATATACACTAATTAGATTTAAATGGACGTATTCAGTTGCAGCAATCATAGCAATAATTCATGATGCAATCATTGTAACTGGAGCTTTTGTTATAACAAGAATAGAAATCTCTCCCGTATTTATAGCTGGTTTATTATCAATTATTGGTTATTCGATTAATGATACAATTGTTACATTCGATAGAATTAGAGAGAAAATGAGCATCATAAAAGGCGATGCAGACAAAAAAACTATTAACAAAGTAGCAAACGAAGCTATAAGAGAAACAATGAAAAGATCAATATTAACATCATTAACAACGATAATTTCCGTAATAGTTCTTATGTCCTTTGGAAATGCAACAAAATTATCATTTAACTTTGCTATGCTTATTGGTTTGGTTGCAGGAACTTATTCTTCTATCTTTATAGCAACTTATATTTGAACAAAATTGGAAGCATATCGTTTTGCAAAAATTAGAAAAAGAAAGAATAATAACTTCTGGAAAATTGATGATGTTGAAGAACAAATTTTCGATGGAATAAATGATTTTAAAGTTTAAATAATATATAATAATATTAAATAGCTTCTATGAAAGGGAACTAGTGACACCCTAGAGAAAATCGCTAACCACGATACGGTTTAAGAGTCCTAATTAGGGTGGCACGTTCGTCTCTAATGTAGGGCTTTTTATATGAAAGAAGGAACTAAATGAACAGACCAAAAGGAACAAAAGATATATTCGGCAAAGAACAAGTTGTAAAAAAATACATAAAAGAAAAATTTGAACTTATAGCTAGTTTAAATAATTTTAATGAAATTGAAACACCTATATTTGAAAAAGAAGAAGTTTTCTCTAGAGGCGTTGGAGATGAAACTGATATTGTGTCAAAAGAAATGTATTCTTTTTTAGACAAAAAATCTAGAAAAATGACTTTAAGACCAGAAGGCACAGCATCTGTTATGAGAGCTATTATTGAGAATAAATTACATATTTCTCTACCATTTAAATCTTATTATTTTGGACCAATGTTTAGATACGAAAGACCTCAAAAAGGAAGGCAAAGACAATTTCATCAATTTGGAGTAGAAATGATTTCAGATAAAAATCCACTTATAGACGCTGAAATAATTATGTTTTCAAAACACTTATTAGATTCCTTGGATATTAATTATGAAATTAAAATAAATTCTTTAGGAGATGAGGAAACAAGAAAAAAATACTCCCTTGAGTTAAAAAAATATTTTTCTAAATATAAAAAAGAATTATCAGAAGATTCAATTAAAAGGTTAGAAAAAAATCCGATGAGAATTTTAGATGATAAAGAAGAGATTAAAAAAGATTTTGTTATTAATGCTCCTAAAATATCTTCATTTTACTCAAAAGAATCAAAATTGTATTTTGATGAAATGATTATTTTCCTAAAAAAGATGGATGTCAATTTTTCAATAGATGAGAATTTAGTTAGAGGATTGGATTATTATAGTGACACTGCATTTGAATTTATATCTACTTCAGGAAAATCAGGTTCTCAATCAACACTATTAGGTGGAGGAAGATATTCAACCTTACTTAAAAAAATGGGAGGTCCAGATATTTCCGGAATAGGTTTTGCGGTAGGTATCGAAAGAATAATGAATGAGCTAGATATAGACACAATTTATAATAATGAAAAAAATAAATTAGATTGCTATGTTATCGCTTTGGATGAAGAATCAAAAGAAACCACCTTGGCTATAACTCATCTTCTTAGAAAGTCTGGTTTTTCAGCTGAATGAACTCACAAAGGGTTAAAGATGCAAAAAGCCTTCAAAAAAGCTGATAAGTTTGATCCCTTATCTAAAATAATAATTGGATCCAAAGAAGTTGCGAATAATAAAGTTAATGTTAAAATCGGAAATAAAAATCATGATATTGAAATAGATAATTTAATTGATTTTTTAGATAAAGAGTTAGGATAAAATATGAAAAAAATAAACAATGGAGAATTAAGAGAAAAAAATATTGGTGAAATAGTCACTCTTTATGGATTTGTTTTTAATAAAAGAAAAATGGGTGGTTTGACTTTCATTGACTTAAGAGATAGGTGAGGGGTTACACAAGTTATAGTAAATGATTCTAATTTATCTATATCTAAAGAATCTGTTATACAAGTTACTGGAAAAGTGACCCAAAGGAAGCAACCAAATCTTGAAATGGAAACTGGTCAAATAGAAATAGTGTCCAATGAAATAAAAATTCTTTCTGAAGCTGAACAACTTCCCTTTATCATCAGGGATGAATTATTAGCTAAAGAAGATACTAGACTTCAACATAGATATCTTGACCTTAGAAGAAAAGAAATGGCAAATAAAATAATTATGAGACATAAAGTAAAAAAAGCTTTTTATGATTTTCTTGATAGCAAAGATTTCTTAGATATAGAAACACCTATTCTTTCTAAAACAACTCCCGAAGGAGCAAGAGACTACATTGTGCCGACTAGGAGCAGAGGGAATTTTTTCGCATTGCCACAATCACCTCAATTATATAAACAATTATTAATGATTTCAGGATTTGAAAATTACTTTCAAATTGCCAAATCTTTTAGAGATGAAGACTCAAGAAAAGATCGTCAACCAGAATTTACACAACTTGATATTGAAACATCTTACTCGGATGAAGAACAAATAATTAACTTAACGGAAGAAATGATGGAATATGTTTTTGAAAAACTTAATATAAATATAAAATTACCATTTAAAAGGATGAAATATGATGATGCAATTAGTTTATATGGATCTGATAAACCAGATTTAAGATTTAATCTCAAAATTAAAGACGCAGATAATTATTTTGAAAATACTGAGTTTAATGTTCTAAGAAACCAAGAAAGCATAAGATATTTATTTGTTGATAATATTATTACAAAAAAACAAGCCAAAGCTTTGGAAGAGGTTGCTGTAAAAAATGGGGCCAAAGGAATGATGTGAGCATCAAATGACAACGCTTCAAAAGAAGGGCCAGGATTTAAATTTATTAAAAATGAAATTGAGGAAATATATAAAGATAATAATTCAGTAGGTTCAATAATAATTATTTCTGGGGAATATCAAAAAACGTCTGAAATATTAGGATCGTTAAGAAATAAGCTTAATGAAATATTTAAATACGCTAATGAAGAAGAGTTTAATTTTACATGAATAACACACTGACCCCTTTTTGAATATGTAGGCGGTAAAATTAACGCTTTACACCACCCATTCACATCACCTTCTTTGGAGTCTATGAAAACCTTTGATAAAGAACCCTTGAAAGCAAAAGCAAGAGCTTATGATCTTGTTCTAAATGGTTTTGAATTAGGTGGAGGGTCAATAAGAATTTCAAATGGCGATATTCAAAGAAAGATGTTTGAAACTATCAATTTATCAAATGAACAAATAAATAATCAATTTGGATTTTTCATGGAAGCTTTTAAATATGGAGTTCCGCCTCATGGTGGCATTGCATTAGGTCTTGATAGATTTCTAATGATTTTGACAAAATCACAATCAATAAGAGATGTTATTGCATTCCCTAAAAATGCTAATGGCATATCAGTTATGGAAAATTCTCCTTCCAATGCAACAAAGAGTCAATTGGATGAATACCAATTGAGCATAATTGATGAAGAATAATAATATTATTCAGCAAATGTCCTTATCAGGATTATTTGTGAGTATGTCAATATCTTTAGGGTATTTGGGAATTTTTAATATATTTGGCAATGGAATATATTTAATAGCTGTCCCTTTGTTTATCTCAACTTTCTTTTTAAATTATAAATTTTGCTTAATAACTACAATTTCATCTGTTTTTATGACAGATTTGTTAACTGGATGATTAGCATTAAGTTGGATATCTGTCATTTCTTACTCTATAGGAATATCTCTAATATTTATTTTATCGAAATCATTCAAAAATAAATTTTTAAATATTTTATCAATGGTATTTTCATCATTGTTAATAACATTATTATATTTTATTCTAACTTTAACTATTTTTAGTATTGATTATAGTATTAAAATGACATTTTCCAATTTAATTCAATTTTCAATAGTTATTGCAATTGCATCTCCAGTCATTTTGATCGTTAATATATTAAAGAAATAATACCTATGTGTTATCATATTTTTATGAATAAATTTGTAAGAAGTCACTTCCCGAGCAGTAAAGAAAGATTTTATGAATTTTTTAAACTTTTCTATCCCATGATTATAGGGTCTACTTTATATGCGCTAAATGGTTTTGTGGATAATTTCATGGTTGGACATATTCAACAAGGAGGAACTGCTCTATCAACAGTTAATTCTTGAACAAATATAATGATGGGAATATTTGTGGGAATCTCAGCGGCGGGTTCTGTAATAAATGCAAGATATTATTTTGCTGGTCAATACGAAAAAGCACAACAGCTTTTCAAATTTCGTTTATTATTAGGTCTATTTATAAGTTCAGCATTTGCTTTGATTGCCTGGGTGCAACCGGATTCTTTGATTAAGGTTTTCTTAAAGTCAAAAAATGGCTTAAATGACCCTTCATACATGGAAGCTTTGGATCGTTCAAGAGAATACATGAAAATAATAGCTATTTCATGAATTTTAATCTCAATAACAGCATCACTTGCTAATTCATTAAGAGAAGTGGGTTTTTCTAAAGCTTCAATGTTTTGAGGGATTGGAACTATAATAACTAATGTAACACTTAATTCAATTTTAATGTATGGTTTTTCTTTTGGAGTTGATGGAGCAGCTTATGCATCGGTAGCATCTAGACTTGTTGCTTTAACTTGAGGTGTGGTATATCTAACAAAAGTAAAAACAAATATATCTTTTAATATCTTTAAAATATTTTTCTTCAAAAAAGAAGTAATTAAAGATTTTTTGTCAAAGTGATATTTATTTTTATCTTTTTCAATAGTCACTCTTTTTATAACTTTTAGAAATTATTTTTATGATGCTGGATATCCCACGTCAATCGATTCATCTTTAGGTAATGGAGTTGGCGCCATGTCTATACTTTCTCTTACTGGGGCAATAATGAATATATTTACAACATCTTTCTCCGCCGCCGGATCAATGTCTTCCAATATCGTAGGAAAACAATTAGCGCAAGGTAAAACTCAGGAAGCTTTCAATGCAGCAAAAGAATTAAAGGGATTTATTACTTTAGTTTCAATGATTTTATCTCTTCTTCTTGCTATTTTTGCCTCAGCAGTTCCTTATATGGAATTCCTGTCTTCCAAAAAAGTTGATGTTCATGGAAGTGTGACATTTGATAATATTTCAAATTTAACTAATGTTAGAAACTCTCTTTGAGTAATCGCTTTATTCTATCCAATGTGGATATGATTTACTGTTTCCTATAGGGCGGGGTCAACTGGTAAAAAAGGTTTTTGATTTTCATTTGTTGATATGGTAATATCTGGACCTATTCAATTAGGGTGATTAGCAATTCTTGCTTACATAATAATTCCTAACTCAACTTTTATGCAACACAATTTTTGATTAACTTATTCCCTTTTCTTCTTTACTGATTTCTTTAAATTAATTGTTCAAGAGATTTTGTTTTATAAATACAAATGAAATACAAAAATAACTGAGGAAGAAAACAAAGAAATTCAAGCAGAAATGGATGACGAAATTACAGCTTCTCAATTAGACATGCTTTAATTTTTTCTATATAATATAAATATGTATGATCACAAAAGTATAGAAAGTAAATGACAAAACCATTGGTTAAAAAAAGAGACATTTAAGACAACAAACAAATCTAATGATAAGTTTTATGTTTTGGATATGTTTCCTTATCCTTCAGGATCTGGTCTTCATGTTGGGCACCCAGAGGGCTATACAGCAACCGACATAATAGCGAGGTATAAAAGATTAAAGGGTTTTGATGTTCTTCATCCAATTGGATGAGATGCTTTTGGATTACCTGCTGAGCAATATGCCATCAAAACAGGTAATCACCCAAAGAATTTCACTCAAAAAAATATAAACAACTTTAGAAGGCAGTTGCAAAAATTAGGATTTTCATATGATTATAAAAAAGAAGTTGATACGACTGACCCAAAATTTTATAAACAAACACAGTGAATTTTTTCTCAAATGTATAAAAAAGGATTAGCTGAAATAAGAGATATAGAAGTTAATTGATGTCAAGAATTAGGTACCGTGCTTGCAAATGAAGAAATCATCAAATCAAGTGATGGCAAAATGTTGTCTGAGCGTGGAGAATTTGAAGTAGTTAAAAAACCCATGAAACAATGAGTTTTAAAAATTACAGAATATGCTGACGTTCTTTTTAAAGACTTAGAAGAATTAAACTGACCTACTTCTTTAAAGAAATTACAAAAAAATTGAATTAAAAATGATGACGGATCTTTACATTTGAGAGATTGAATTTTCTCTAGACAAAGATATTGAGGTGAGCCTTTCCCCATCGCATTTGATGATGAAGGAAAAGAAATGTTGATAAAGGACCTTCCCGTTATTCTTCCTGATATGAAAGAAATAATACCTTCAGGCACAGGAGAATCCCCCTTAGCTAATAATAAAGAGTGATTGCACTTTAATGAAGGCGGCAAAACTTTTAGAAGAGAAACCAACACAATGCCACAATGAGCTGGCTCTTCGTGATATTATTTAGCTTATATTTTAAAGAATGATGACGGATCATATTTAGATATTAGTTCACAAGAAGCTAAAACAAGAATGGAAAAATGACTTCCAGTAGATTTATATATTGGCGGACAAGAACATGCTGTTCTTCACCTTCTATATGCTAGATTTTGACACAAGGTATTATATGATATTGGAGTAGTTCCAACAAAAGAACCTTTCTATAAAATAGTGAATCAAGGAATGATATTGGGAACTGATGGTCAAAAAATGTCAAAGTCTAAAGGTAATGTTATCAATCCTGATGACATAATAGAACAATTTGGAGCAGACACTCTAAGAATTTATGAAATGTTTATGGGTCCTCTTGAAGATACAAAGCCTTGGGAAGAAAAGGGTGTTGTAGGAATTAGGAAATGACTAGATAGAGTTAATAATGTATATTCGCACATCTATAATAAGGAATTTATTTTATTAGATAATGAAAATAATGAATCAATGTGGAATGAGTTATTAAAATCCTTTGAAGAAGATATAGATAATATGAAATTTAATACTGCAATATCTAAGATGATGGTTTTCATTAATGGAGTATATAAAAATAAATCTATTTCATCATTAGCTTATAAAAAATTTCCGCTATTACTTTCTTTATTTGCTCCACATTTGGCGGAAGAAATTCTTGGCCAAACATCTCAAGATGAAATTTTTTCTCAAAGATGACCAATCTATAATTCTGATAAAATTATTAAATCCAGTAATTCAATCATTATTCAAGTTAATGGAAAATTAAGAGGCAAATTCGATAGTAATGAAGAAATATCGGAAGAGCTTATTTTAAAAGAAGCTCATAATATTCCTAATGTTTTAAAATACATTGAAGGAAAAGAAATAGTTAAATCAATATATATAAAAAATAAATTATTAAATTTAGTTATTAAATAAAAAAGAGAATGCTCTCTTTTTTTATATAATTATTAAATATGAAATATGCAATATTCTCTGATGTGGACGGAACTATATATTCACATGAGCAAAAATACCATCAATATACTAAGAGTGATATAGAAATAGCTCAGTCCAAAGGGATTGAATTTATAATTTGCACAGGAAATCCATTTTTTGATAATATGAAAAATATGACAGATGAATTAAAAGCAAATTATTTTATTGGATCTAATGGCGCTTTTATTTATGACGTATCTTCAAATGAAGTTATTTTTAAAAACTCTATAAATGTTAAAGAGGCTCAAGTTATATTGGATGAAATCAATAGCTTATCGCTTGGAGCGGATTGATGAGATGAAAAAGAAATATATGGAAATCATTTTATTATAAAAAAAATTAGAGAAATAATATCAAATGTTATTTCTAATAATAAGAAGTTAAAAATTCAAGATGTGATTGATAAAGATATTTTAAAAATAGAAGTTTTTTGCAATCCAAATGATTTAGATAAAATTGATAAAATAGATTTTTTAGAAAATAAATTAAAGGGCATGGATTTACAATTAGCCAGAATGAAGAAAAATCACTTAGAAATAACTAAGACAAATGTCTCTAAAGGAGAAGCAGTAAAGTGATTATCAAATAGATTATCTATTGAGAAAACAAATATTATGACTATAGGAGATTCGGCTAATGATCATTCAATGCTTAAGATTACTGATTACTCATATGCTATGGGCAACGCAGATGAGTTAACACAATCTATAGCTTCATTGCATACATCTTCTGTTGAACAAAATGGGCTCGGAGAGGCTATAAAAGACTTTATATTCAGAAATAAAATTTTATAATAAAATAACAGTAAAATTATCAAATTCATTATCTTTAATATATAATTTAATTGAAAATAAAATATACTATTGAGACGCTTTAAGCATTAGTAAATAAGTTAGCAGACATGCAATAATCTTATTGAAAGGGTTTTAAAGCCGAACATTTAATAAGGGTGCTTATTATTTGTGGCGGGGATGCATAAAAGCTTCACGCTCTTCTTTGATAGAAGGCAATAGTTTATTCATTCTGTTAATAAATAATGGGGAGTGTAAGCTAAGCTTAGGACCATTATTTTTATTTTTATAAATGTCTTGGAAGGAGATATATGAAATTATGATCAAAAATAGCTCTTGGAGTTACAATAACAGCGGGAGTCACTACTCCGATTGCTTTTGCTTTATCCGCAAAAGAAGAACAATCAGTTTTCTTTCAAGGAAGAAGAACGATTGTAACATCAGGACAGCTAAGTAGTTATGGAACTAAAAAAAATAGAGCATGAGATATTTCTGTTCAAGCTGCAAGCACCACGACTAATCCAGAGTATGCTACTTACGTACCTTACTTACTAAGGCAAAAAGTCACTAAAAATGCCGAAGGAACTCCAAATGAAGACGGAAGTATCCATGTAACTCAAACTAAAGAAGAAGAATATGTATTTGATATAATAAATAATTTAAAAATATATGATCAAAATGGAAATGATTTGTCTCCCGGAGGATTCAAAAGCTTTAAATCTTTTGAAAACTTTATAGGAACAACAAAATTTTATGGTGTAGGATTTGGTGTACCCAAAGGAATTAAATATGTCAATGATAAGGGAATAGAAACTAAATATATATTAAGAGCTAAAGATCTTTTTTATGGAATGATGAGAAGACTTTATACCTCTTCTGATGTTAGAAATAATGGATCAATAAAAGGCCAAAATCCTGTTTTTAAATTATCAAGTGACTATCATAATAAAATGAAACAAAATACAGATTGATATTCAAATGACGGCAAAGGAAACTATAAAGCCAAATCTGAGTACGACAATGGAAATGCTTATTTATTAAATCTATATGGAGTTGATGCGGAAAAGACAATTAAAGCTAATGTAGATAATTCAGGAAATAATAATTACGATTCAAGTCAAGATGAATTTAAAATTATATTTAATAAAGGTCAAACAAAAACTTCTTTTTTAAACTACTTCTCAGATTCTGATAATTTTTTCCCAATCTCATCAGATAGAATTCAAGAGATAAATAAAAAATTAAGCCATGAAGAGGGAAGAAACAATGGAGACGGAACAATTAAAAGTTTCGATGAACCAGGAAAATTTTTAAGACTTTTGGAATATGGAGAATCTAAAAATAATAATGGTAAAAAGGATTTATCAGGCCAATTAACTGTTGGTAAATATTATTTTGAAAGCTTTGACATTAATGCAAATACCGACGGTATTGTTTTGAAGAAAAATATTTACTCATATGATAAAGACTACAATAATTCTAAAAATAATATAGAGAAATTTCAAATCTTATTATATGAAGAAGGAGATAAGGACGTTTTCAATCAAAATAGAGCGCAATCATTTTTAGAGGATAATTCAGAATCCATTCTTTTTGGAGGAGTTAAGAAAGATCCCTTTCTAATGGGTGAAATTAATAAAAAAGGTTATGGAAAAATATCTAATAATTCTGAAATAGGAATAGTTCCAGCCGTAATGATGAATATAAGATATATGGTAGAAACCGCAAATGATAAAGCAAGATTAGACAACAATACTTCTAAATTATTATTTGGAACTGAAACAGCCAAAGTTATGGAAGATGTTAACGCTGATAGAGAGTATGTTCTAGGTAGAGGTAAAATATTTAGATCACTACTAAATGCATCGGTAAATTTATCATCCCTTTATAATCAATGATATCCAGGTGGTTACGATACCAAATCAACTTATGACTATAAATCAGGTCAAAATATAGTATTTGGAAAATCTTTTGCAAAACAATGAAAAAAAGAAGATGCGGCAAATTCAAAAAATTCAGCAGTTTCTCATGGAATGTCATCGGCAAAAGAACAAGAAGATTGATATATTAAAAATAGTGGAAAAGACTTTAAGACATTTTTAAAGCCAACTGGCGATAAATTTGATAAATTAAAAAAAGAATGAAAAACATTCTTGGATACTGCTAAAAGTGATTTAAATCTTTCTGCTGGATCAAAATTTAAATTTCCCTTATACGACTATAGAGCTATCGATCTTGTTGAACCTGATGTTATGACAAGCGCATACAAACACTATATTGAATACTTAAATACATTAACCCAAGATGCTGGATTAGAATTCGTTGAATATATCCCAACAGAAACAAAGGATGTTAATGCTATAAACAAAAAATCAACCGCCCCTGTTACATATATTGGGTTTGGAGGAGATTATGCTTCTGTCGGAACACTTCACCATCAGCACTTAGCATCATACTATGGATATGGAGTTTTATATCTTATGATTGAAGAGGCTATGGAGAATAATGATAATTTAATTGATTTCGATTCAACTTCACAGAATGATTGAAAATTGTCAGGCAAGTTCCCTATAAAAGGATTAATGAAATATATTAATGATAACGGCATAAACATTGATCTTAATATTCTTAAGAAATTTACAGCTGGAGATTGGTCTCTATTTAGAGAAAAACATTTAGTTCCTGATCTAAAAGACCCTAAATATTTAGAACAAAAAGCTAAAAAAGACACTCTGGATAAATTGGAAACTGCAGCCCAAGATTATTTCTATATTATTTCCAATAGTGGAAAACAAGCTGACTTTAATGAATTATTAGATTATTCAAACTATATATCTAATTTGTCGTTAAATCATAAGCTTTCAATGGGATTTGCATCATACGGTTCAATTGTTGTTAAATATCTTAAATCATATAAGTCTCCATGGCTTCATCTAATGGAGAAGTCATCCAATTCAGCATCTCCATGAAATATTTTAGATTCTACAGTTGAATTGAAGAAAGGATAAAATGCTTAAATATATATTAAAAAGAGCCATTCTGGCATTAATAACGATGTTAATAGCATTCACTATTACTTTTTTCATACTAAGAATGGTGAATAAAACTCCTTCTGGTATCGAGACTGCAATAACAGAGAAAATGAGTCAATCAAAAAATCTTTCATTCGATGATGCAAGAGATTCTGTTTATGCTGATTTTAACTACTTTCCTGATAAATCATCATTCGAAGCATTTGCTGACTATATTAAAAATTTATTTAAGGGAGATTTTGGTGTTTATTTTGAGAAGAGTTACACCACTATTCCTAATGAATTTTTCAAGCAACTTAAATATTCTCTAATAATATCCGGATTAGGTTTCTTATTTGGTAGTATATTTGGAATGTTGTTTGGAATTATAGCCGGATATAAAAGGGGGAAATTTCCTGACGTAGCCTTAAATGCTTTTTCCACAGTTTTTGTAGCAGTCCCTTCATTTGTTTTGGCATCTATATTAATAATAATTGCCAATAAAACTGGATGGCCAACATTCTTCCTTGCATCGGACTTAGCTGGTGGCTTTTGGAAAATGATGAAGACTTTAATAATACCAATCTCGATTGTCGTTATTACATCTTTTGCATCAATAACTTATTATGTAAGAAATGAAGTTGTTGAAGTTTTAAAAAGTGATTATGTTTCTACAGCAAGGTCAAAAGGATTATCTGAAATATCAATTTTTTCAAAACATGTCCTTAGAAATATTTCAATTCCAGTAGTATCAATTCTACTGCCAAGATTTATATTTATAATCATGGGTTCATTTATTGTAGAATTATTTTTCCAAGTTCCAGGAACTGCTAAAATGTTTGCAACCTCAGTTCAAAAATTTGAAATCAATCTAATTCTTTTCCAAATCTTATTCTTCTCTTCATTATCTCTTGTGATAAGTATAGCAACAGATGTAATATACACAATTTTAGACCCTAGAATAAGGCTGGCAGAAAAAGGTAAGGGTAGAATAACAAACTACTTCAAGAATAAACTTAAGGAAAAAAGCATCATTTCTAAAAATAAAAAACATATAAAGGAGATGTCTAATGGATAATAATTTTAACGAAGAATATAATTTGCCTGACTTTAACAAAAAGTGATTCAACAGAATTACTAATGATGAATATCAATCTAAAATATCAAAATCCACTGTTTCAGGTAAACCAACCAAAGTTTGAAAAGATATTCTTAAAAGATTTTTTTCTAACAAATGAAACATCTTCTTTTTAGTTCTAATTTTTATAATATTATTTTTTGTAGCATTTGGAGATTTTTTCTCAAGTTTTTCAGCAACAAAAGCTATTTCTAATAAGAAGGTGAGTGGAATAAATTATTTATTGCCAGGAGCATTTAATCATCCTCAAGAAGTAACGGGAAATTTCAATTATTTAAAGACCCTTATTCCAAACTTACATTTAGACTCTACTACTCACATGCTTAGCACAACAGGAACAGAAAACTTTGTAGTAAGTTCTGTTTTCGATGCTACGACCGGGAACTGAACAGCAAAATATAATAACTTTGCATATGAGTCTACAATTCTTGGAACAGATGCAACCGGTATATCCGTCTATTCAAGATTAATTGCTTCGAGTAGATTCTCTCTTGGCTTAGCATTTTCAATTGCTTCTATAGAGACGCTTATAGGTACAGTTATTGGATTATATTTAGGTTATAATGCTGGTAAGTCAGCTGATACATACTTTATGAGATTTATTGAAGTATTTAAAATAATTCCTGCAATTTTATTGATTTCTATTTTCTTGTTAATATTCGGAGGAGGATTTTGAGGTCTATTTATTGCACTTATCTGTATTGGCTGAGTAGGTCCGATCTTCCCTGCAAGAATGTTTACAATGAAAATAAAAGATGCAGAATTTATTCAAGTTGCTAAAACACTTGGAGCTTCACAAACAAAAATTATATTTAAACACGTACTACCTAATATTCTAGGTAGATTGTTAGTAAGTTTCGTAAATAGAATTCCCGCAATAATATTCACTGAAGCAACCTTGGTATTTTTAGGAATTCAAGTAGGTGGAGAAGGAAGTAATACCTTGGGCTATATGCTTCAAGGGGCAAGAAGTATACAAGCGATTGAATTGAATCCCATGTATCTAATAGCTCCATCTATGGTGATTCTTATATTTACTTTATCTATGAGGATAGTTTCTAATGGACTAAGAGATGCCTTTGATGCGAAAGTGAGTGGATAATGACTAAACAAGATTACATTAAATTTACTAAAAAACATAAATTTGATATTCATGATACATATTCTAAAAAAGACATAGAATATTTAATATTATCAAAAGTTAAGGAAAAATTTACAATAAAAAATACCAAAGCTGACTTAGAATTCGTAGCTCAAATTTTTAATATTGGAATAAACAAAAGAACAAAAGAAGAAATTCTTAAAGAAATAATATCAATAAATCTAGATGCAGGCCTTAAAAAGGAACCAGTAGAATCTGAAAATAATAAAAAAACAAAAGAAACTAAAACCGTTAAAGCAAAAGGGGCAAAAGTTCAAAAAAAGACTTTGAAATCAAAAGTTGAACCTAAGAAAATAATTGTCCAACCAAAATCTTTTGCAACACAATTATCTTTGTTAAAAAATAAGAAAGAATTTTCTGGTGAACCTTTAATAAGTGTCAAAAATCTTAAAATATCATTCAAAAGTAAGAAGAAAATTGTTCCTATAATAAGGGGAATATCTTTTGATGTATATGAAGGTCAAATTGTTGGCTTTATTGGTGAGTCTGGTTCAGGTAAATCAGTTACTGCTAAATCACTTTTTGGCATGAATCCAAATTCATTAACTACTGCAGAGAAATTAGTTATTAATGGTGTTGATATGATTAAAAAAGATGGCGATGTAAAAAGCAAAAACTCTAATTGAAGAAATATTAGAGGACATCAAATATCTTATATTCCTCAAAATCCTATGACATCACTGAATCCTACTGCTAAAATAAGAAAGCAAATGATGGAAATTTTAGATTTATCTCCACATTATAAAAAGTGAACAGCCAAAGATAAAAATATAGAAATAATAAATATATTAGAAAAATTCGGGATAGAAGATGCTAAGAATAAAATTAATTTATATCCCCATGAATTTTCCGGCGGAATGAGACAAAGAGTTGTAATTGCAATGTCAGTTTTGTCAAAGCCTAAAGCTATAATAGCTGATGAACCTACAACCGCTCTTGATCCTACTATACAATCATCTGTTTTATCTTTATTTGAAGATATAGCAAAAGATTATAATATTGCGATAATTTTTGTTTCACATGATATTTCAGTGATCTCGACTCTATGTAATTACGTTAATGTATTTTACGCTGGTAAGATTGTTGAAAAGGCCGATAAATTTGATTTATTTGTGAACTCTCAACACCCTTATACTTGAGCATTATTGTCATCAATGCCAGAAAGTAATGACGGAAAAGGTGATTTATATACTTTAGATGGAACACCTCCAAATTTTGATTCTTTACCATCAGGCGACCCCTTTTCTGTAAGAAATAGATATGCAATGGAATTAGACTTCAAAGAAGAACCTCAGTTGTTCAAAGTTAAGGATTCAGATAATCATTATGCAGCCACTTGATTGTTACATCCAAATGCCCCAAAAGTTCAAAGGCCACAAGAGGTTGATAACATAGCAAAAAATATCATGAAAGATTTAAAGAAAATAGGAAGAGTATAATATGGAAAATAAAACATTATTACAAGTAAAAAATTTAAAGAAAATTTTTTCTCAAAAAGGAAATCTTGTTGTAGCAGTTGACGATGTAAGTTTTAAATTATCTGAGGGTGAAACAATCGGAATAATTGGTGAGTCTGGATCAGGTAAAACTACAATAGGAAGAACGATTATAAGACTTCATAATCCCTCATCGGGACAGATTTTTTTAGATGATAAAAACATTGCTCACAAAAAGCTTACCAAAGATAAAAAAACTCTCCTTAGAGAGAATATTCAAATGATATTTCAAGATCCTTATAGTTCTTTAAATGAACAAAAGAATATAATGAATATTGTTTCTGAACCTATGAAATCATTGGACATTCACAATAAATTAGTGGAGGAACTATACAATAACAAAGATGTTGTGCACAAATTTTTCAAAATAACGTTATCTAAGCTATACTTCAAAAATATAGACTCTTTTAGGATTTTTGCTAACAATAAAGCAATATCTACTTATAAAAAAATTGAGAAATCCATTTCATCTCTTACTTTAAATAAAAGAACTAGAAAACTAAATGCTAATTTAATTTTTGACCATTATTTTCAATTAAAAGAAGAGGCAAATAATTCTATAATTAATAGAATGCTCTCAATTTCACCTGAAATATTTTCTAAATGAGCAGATACTCAGAATAAAATTGAAAAAAATGAATTAGATGGAAACACTGAAAATGAGTTACTTATGGCTATGAATAATGTTAAAAATCTTAAGCCATATACAAAATACTCTGAAAAATATATTGTCATGAAAAATGAGTTAGATAATTTGTTGGTGTTGGAAGAAAAATTTCATACTTTCTTTAAAGAAGAAATTAGTAAATCTCACGAAAGAATGTCTAATGTTCTAACTTTATGAAAAAACAAAAGCAGACTAGCGATTTTAAGCGTGGGTAATGCAAAAAACATTAAACAATTGATTTTAGCTAAAATGGATAAAAGCCTTGTAAGTAAAATTCTTGACCTTGTTAAAAAATTGAATTTAAATTATACTTTTATTCCAACTGGACTTAAAGATAAAATTAGCAAGATATATTCAGATGAAAAAAAGAAAATAATGAAACCTTTCATCGGATATAAAATAACTGATTTTAATAATGTTAAAAAAACACCATCTCAAACTGACGAAGCAGAAAAAGAATTATTTTTGACATTCAAAATAATGACCAAGGAATTCTCTAAAAAAGGTTTAGAAATCAAAAATTTATCTTTTATGGATTTTGCCAAAATAGAAAACATCAACTTTTCATCTTTGGTAGAGTTTAAATCATTAATAAAGGAACTTAAATTAAAATCAAGCGTAGCTATAAAAATACCCCCTTCCCAAGAAAAGATTGTTGAATATGAAATGCACAAACAAGTGTATGCTAATTTAGTTGAGAAAGAAAAAGAAGAATATCAAAAAGTTGTTGAAAAGCATGATAAAGAAAACAATGAGAGAAAATCTTATTTAAAAGAGCAGTTTGATGAAAATAATGCAGAATTAGATATTCTTAGAAAAACAACAGCAAAAATGTTTTATGATAAATTGGGCGAATTAAAAAATCTAAAAGTTAATGTCAAGGTAATGGATTTAAATGGCAAATTTGTTGCGATATCTATGCCAGTGATAGAAGAAGTTACTTCAAAAGAAAAACAAACTAATAGTTATAAATTAAGGTTATACAATGACTATGGTGAATATTTAAACAGTGAAAGAGAAGTTTCCTTTGATGGTAATGTTTCACTAGACATTTTCAAAAAAATAATTATCAAAGCTAAGAAATATAAAAATTCTTTTGAAATTAAAGATGAAAAATTTAATAACTGATTAAAAAGCGAAATTAAATATAATGAAAAAATAAATTTAAATCTAGAAAATGAAATAAGAAGAACTTATAAAGATCTAAATTTAATAAAAAGTTTTATTCTAGGAAAAAAAGTTTCAAAATCAATGATTAGAACTCTTATTTTAAGAAATAAAGTCTATGAAGCTCTTGAAGATTCCGGTTTGTCAAAATCACATGCTTATAGATATCCACATGAATTTTCAGGAGGCATGAGGCAAAGAGTTGGTATTGCAAGAGCTATTATTTCCAGGCCTAAGATAATTATTGCTGATGAACCTATTGCTGCACTGGACTTATCAATTCAAGCCCAAGTTGTTAATATGCTTAAAAATCTTCAAAAACAATACAATATGTCAATGATATTTATTGCTCACGATTTATCAATGGTTAAATATATTTCAGATAAATTACTAATAATACATTTAGGTAAAATAGTCGAAACCGGAACTCCAAAAGAAATATTTGGAAATCCAATTCACCCTTATACTAAGAACTTGATAGATTCTATGCCAGATATCGCTAAAATATCTAAAGGATTTGAAAAAAATACATTCACACCTGAATATTTAAATGAATATTCTTCCTTTGATGAACCTGATTATAAAAAGATAACTGATACACATACAGTTTATGCTAATGATCATCAAATTAAAAAATGGAAAAAATCAAAATAATGATAAATAAAATAAAATTTAAAGATTTAATTCCCGGTGCAATAGCGTCATTATTCATATTATCAATATTAGTTATAGCAATAATAAAAAAATATAACTATTCTGATGCATTAATTGCTTTATCAATAACTCAACTCGGAATAAGTATATTGTGGCTAATTATAAGGCTAGGACTTTTCACAACATCATCTTTTGGTATGAGGAAATGAATTAAAAGCTCGGCACATAAAAATAGAGAAAAGATTGGTGTATACGATTCTCCTAAAAAGAAAGAATTATTAAAAATTTCAGACTATAATAATTCAAGTGAAATTGAAGAGAAATCTAATACTAAGCCAAAGACAAGTATATATTTTATGATAGCTATTGGCGTTGTTGAAATGATGATTGCCATTATATACACATACGCATAAAAAAACACCTTTCTAGGCGTTTTTTTATACTATTTTTATTAACTTATCTTTTTTTCCATCTCTAAACACATGAAATATTTCTATTGAATCATTACCTCTTGTGTGAAGACCTTTATTTTGTTCTCTTTTAAATCTTTTAATATCATTTAAAATATTGTCTATAGAATGATTCTCTGCTACCACTTCTTTTGTTGATTTTAGTATTGCTTTATATTGAAACATGTTATCTCCTTTTATATATTAATTATAACTCTATTTAATATATAATTATTAAGTAACATAAATTGTTGCGGTTTCCTGACAGGGTTTATTTCCCTACCGGATGTAATAGCCATCGTACTTTTAAAGCATGATCAGGTGGAATTCCTGGGCCGACAGTATAGTCTGAATATAGTTTCTGCATTTATGTAGACCTAATTTTTTTAAAGGAAACTCTAAGGAGTTTTAAAATGAAACAAATAAACCATAGAGGTTTATGATTTAATTCTATGACCGGTATGACTCTTGGATTTATATCAACTTTAATTCTTGGTACAGTCGTAGGGGTTTTTGGAATTTATTCTAGTGATAATATTTTTTTATCAATTAAAAAAATTCTTACATTCATAACGCCATTTGCGATTGGAATTGGAATTGGAATTAAATCTAAAAAAAGTCCAATAATTATATTGGCAATAGGTATATCATCTCTTATAGTTTCGAAGTCGCTAGTAATACCTTTATATAAATCAAGCACAGGATTTATATTTAATGATATTAAGATTAATTTTAGTATGTCCTTCACTTCCCCGGGAGACGTTTTTTCAGCATGGCTATCTGGCGTTTTCATCTTATATGTATTTGAATTATATAAAAAGCAAACGTCCATTGATATTTTTCTAATACCACTAATTGGAATAATCTGTGGTATATTTAATTTCTTTTGACTTACATACATAACTACATTCACAACTAAAATATTGGAATGAATTTTAGATAATACAATAAACAAAAACTTATTGTGAGGAATCCTGTTGTCACCGCTATTTGGAATGATCATAGGTCTTGCGCTATCTTTACCAACATCTTCTGCAGCAATTGCATTCTCTCTTGGCCTAAATGGAGACGCTGCTACAATAGCCATAGCAGCAACTTCAGCGCAAATGATTTCATTTGGAATGATGACTTATTTAGCCACAAAAAATATAGGTAAATCATTAGCCGTTGGGTTTGGAACTAGCATGCTACAAATTAATAATTATGTTAAAAAGCCATTATTACTAATTATACCCACCACAACATCTATGATAGTATCAATGATATCTTTAATATCATTTCATGGAGTTTTACCTTTCCAAAGTCCATCGGCAACTTCTGGTATGGGAACATCAGTTTTATATGGCCAAATATTTACCTTAAAGGAAAATGGTTGGTTAAATTCTAATGCTTGATTACATATTATTTTTATTCAATTATTAATTCCTTCTATCATCTCTTATGTTTCAAGTAAAATATTTATATGGAAAGGGTGGATAAATAAGAGTAATCTTATTTTCTAATCATGAAAAAATATACAGCTAAATACTTCACAAAAACTTCTGAAATTATTTCAAAGCATTTGCCACAATCTAAAGTGACATTGCAATTTTTCCAAAGACACGATGATTCAGTTCTTGGAGGGATAAGCGAAGTAATCCAGTTTCTTAAAGAAAATACCGATATTAGTAAATATGAAATTAAATATTTAAAAGAGGGATCTAAAATTAATTCTAAAGATATAGTTTTAGAATTAAAAGGTCATTATTCTTGTTTTGGAATTTATGAAGGAGTTATAGACGGAATTTTATCCAGAAGTACTTCTTTGGCGACTAATTCATATAATGTTGTAAAGTCGGCAAAAGGCAAAAAAATCATTTTTATGGGTGATAGATCAGATCACTATTCTAATCAAGTAAGAGATGGATATTCAGTTGCTCTAGGGGGAATAGAAACGCAGGTAACTGATGCTCAAGTACAAAACCATGATGGTAAAGCAATAGGAACAATGCCTCACGCTCTTATCCAAGCATTTGAAGGTGATTTAGTCAAAGCTTTACAAGCCTATAGTTTAACTTTCCCTAATGAAAAATTAACAGCTTTAGTTGATTTTAATAATGACATAATTAATGATTCTATAAAAGCTTGAAATGCTTTTGGAAATAAATTAGCGTTTGTAAGAGTCGACACTTCAATATCTGTATCTGATAAATATTTCACAGAAAATGAAGAATATGGCGTTACTCCCAATCTAATTAAAGCTTTAAGAAAATCATTAGATGAGGTTGGAGCGAATGATGTAAAAATAATTGTATCATCTGGTTTTAACAAAAAGAAAATAGAGTTATTTGAAAAAGAAAATACACCAGTAGATATTTATGGAGTTGGTGCTTCAATTATGGAAATAAAAAATACCTTTACTGCTGACGCTGTTGAAATAAACAATAAAATGATTTCAAAAGAAGGAAGGGAAAAAGGTAATACAGATAAATTGGAAATTTTATATGGTTAAAAACAATTTTAATATGATATCAAAAAAGTTTTTTGATAAGCCTTTTTTCAAAAGATCATTATCCATTATATTACCAATCATAATTTCTCATATTTTGCTCGCTGCAATAGGGTTTGTTGATAATTTTATGATTGCAAAGTATGATGCTAAGCAAATTCACTTAATTGCAGTTGGAAATTCATCTGAAATATGATTTGGTTTTCAGTCTTTGATAACTTCATCCGGTGCTATTTTTGGTGCATTGTATTCACAGTTTTTTAGCAATAAAGATAAAAAAAATTTCAATGAAATGTTTAAGATAAATATATATTTTTCATTTATTACTACAGCAATTACAAGCATATTATTATTCATTTTTACAGAATCATTCGTAGAATTATTTTTTATTTCTACAACTAAAAATCATGAAGTAATTAAATTATCTGTTGATTATTTAAAACATATTGCTTGGGGATCGATATTTTTTAGTCTAAGCTATCTTCTTATATCTCCCCTTCTATCAATTGGATATTCAAAATATCTTTTGTACATAACATTGGCATCTTTATTTTCCAATATAGTGCTAGATTATATTCTCATATACCCATTGAACTTAGGGGCCTCTGGTGCGGCAATTTCCACAAGTATTTCATATGTTGTTGAATTCCTATTTGCCCTTATTCTATTTTTAAGAAAAAAAGATATTTTCAAGGGAATAGGAAATATATTTATTTTAAATTTAAAGCACTGTAAACTCTTTATTTATAGACTTCCAATGTATTTTTTCTCTATCATAATTAGTTTGTCATATATTTCTCAATCTATATTACTTTCTAATATGTACGGAAATGAATTAATGAAATCTCTTTCAATAGCTTTTGCCGTTTCTTCTATAATGTTCTCCATTTTCCCTGGAGTATCCCAAGCAACAAAAGTGTTAGTTGGAAGTAAGTTGGGTAAAGGTAAATATGATGAAGCAGAAAAATCCTACAAAAAATTATTTATTTTAATATTTATGATTTCCTCAGTTTTTTCTATTATTGGCATCATTCTTGGTTTAATACTACCAAAAATTCTAATTGATGATATTAAATATCAAAATTATTCAATGTGAGTAATATTCATTTTCTCATTTGTTCTTATTTTCTATATTTTACATGCATATCTAACAGGAATTTTAGAATCAGGAGGAAAACAATTAGCGCCTATAGTTTTAGGCTATAGTTCTCCATTGCTTTTTGGTATACCGGCTTTAGTGTTTTTTGGTCCTTGATTTATTGGATTAAGTTTCACGATAACTTTCTTCTTGTCAAATTCAATAGTTATTGTTCCTTTATTTATTTTATTAATTTTAGTTAAAAGAAAAAAATGGCTAATTAATTTGAATGACTCAAAATTAATAAGTTAATTTTTTTACTATTATTTCATTTTTTTTATATATGTATATGGAGGTGAAAAATGAAAAAAGGATTTAGACCATTAAATCAAAAAGAAAAAGAATTAAACTATGGCGGTTGAGCATGGTTAATCGCCGCATTGCCTTTCGTGATGCAAGCTGTCTTTACGGGAGTGTCATCTTTAAAAATGATGACATCCGAAAAAGGTTCCGTTAAATATAACGGAGGTGATGCAAAGTGAGATAACACATCAAGCAATAAGAGCGCTGCAAAAACCAATTCAGGAACATCTTATTACATATTTTAAGAATCTTCCTAAACATTTAAAGCCTAGAGAAAAAGCAATGAAGCAAGGAGTTGAATCACTAAGTGATATAGAGCTTCTTGCTATTTTTATTAGAAATGGACTAGAAAATTTAGATGTTTTGGAAGTTTCTAAGAGAGTTATACATAAATTTGGTGGAATAGAAAATCTCTCCAAAGTTACTGAGAATGAATTATTAAAAATAAGAGGTATTGGAAAAGTGAAAGCATTAGAATTAAAATCTCTTTTTGAATTTAGCAGAAGAATTAAATTCACTAATAAAAGCAAAATAGAAAATTATATTGATGCAGTTAATTTATGCATGAAATCGATACCTAATTTTCATAGAGAATACTTTTTCATAATATTATTAGACTCTAATAATACGATAATTTATAATGAAATTTTCTATAAAGGAACTAGGAGTTCTATAAGTTTTGATCCCAAAGAAATCGTAAAGCTGGCTTTAAAAAAAGAATCAACAAAATACTATTGCCTCCATAACCACCCATCATTAAGTTTGGAAGCTTCTGAGAATGATGTCTCCATTACAAACAGATTAGTTCATCTAAGTAATTTGTTTGGCATTAAATTAATATCTCATATTATCTTTAATGAACATGGAAACCATAAATCAATATAAATGTTTGGGTTTGGCTTTTGTATTTTTTGCTATAATTAATAAGTTACTTTATGTAACCGTACGAACAAGGTATTAAAGCATAGCGCCTTCAAGACGTGACTAAAATATTAAAGGAGAACTAAAATGTTCGCAATTATAAAAACAGGTGGTAAACAACTAATTGTTAAAAAAGATGATATTATTTTTATTGAAAAAATAGAAGGAGAAGAAGGAAGTAAAGTTTCTTTTGATCAAGTATTAATGATTGATAAAAAAGTTGGTAAGCCCATGATAGATGGAGCATCAGTTGATGGTGTTATAGAAAAACAAGGTAAACAAAAGAAAATAGTTGTTTATAGACATAATGCAAAGTCTACTCACAAAAGAAAGTATGGTCATCGTCAACCATATACTCGTGTTAAAATAACAGGGATGAAAGGTTAATCTATGTCAGCAGTTAAATCAGGTGGTAGTTCCAAAAATGGTAGAGAGTCGCATTCAAAAAGACTTGGAGCCAAATTAAGTGATGGTCAATTTACATTAGCCGGAGGAATCATTTTCAGACAAAGAGGTACTAAAATTCACCCAGGAAACAATGTAGGTAGAGGTAATGACGATACTTTATTCTCTACAATAGATGGTTTTGTTAAATTTGAAAAAAGAAGAAACAGAACTTATGCTTCAGTATATACTAAAAGAATTGAAATTAAAAAAGGTTCTAAAGCATCATAAAAAAACACTTCAAAAAGTGTTTTTTTTATTTTAATAATCTCCTACATGTATTTCATAAGAATCATATGTTTTATTTTTCTTAAACATTTTATTATCGTATCTATAATTTATATATATAGATAAAGGGGTCGCGATAATAGGGAATATCATAAGTATAGCCATGTTTATAAATATATTTGCAACATTAGTATCTCACATAATTTCTCTTAATGATTTTATTGTATAAGTGAATGGAACAATTGGATTTAAAATTCTGAATAATATATTTTGCATTTCTGAGGGAAAAGTACCAGATGAAGAAATTAACTGAAGCACCAACATAATAACAACAATAAATTCACCGATATCGCCGTATCTTATTGAATAGGCGCTGAACATAACGATCGTCGTAAAGACTATATTCATAAAGTAAGCAAATAAGAATAACTTTCATTGTGATGTGGCTCCGATATTAACACCCTGCAATGTTACTGCTGTCATTAGTATTGTAACTTGAAGAAATCCAATTACTCACCACACCATCAACTTCCCAAATAAATGTTTAATTGTTGATTCAGTTTTAACATGTCTTTTATTTTTAACAACAAACAACGTGGTTAAAGCCCCTGCTCATATTGCTATAGAGATGAAATAAGGCGACAATCCTGTTCCATATGAATTAAATACTTCATTACCATATTGTTTTATTTCTATTACTTGATTCTTTAATGCGCCAGCCATATTCATTATTTTTCCTATGACATCTGCTCCGGTTAAGCTTCCTATTATATTGATGCTAGAACTATCAAATGGGAACAATGACTTTAGGACTAATTTTGTATTCATTGAAACAAAATTCATTATTTCACCTGTTAGATATGAATTTTTGTATGAATAATAGAACTTTACTTTTAAATTCTCATCATTGAAGATTTTATTATATTGATCAGTGAAATTCAAAGGATTATTTATTATTTCTTTTTTGAATTTCTCCATCTTAACATCATAACCTTTTGGAATAATTATAACTGCATCATAGTCTCCTGAATCCACTCCTGATTTTGGGTCATTAGCAAGCTTTTGGTCTTCGACAAGAGTATATATTTGATTTGTATCAGTTTTTATTTCTCCTTCTTTAATTAGATTGTTTTTTAAGTAATTGGATTTAGCGCTTTCTTTCCCTGATGATATATCTTGGGAAACAACTGCTATTTTAAGATTATTAACATTCTTAAAAGGAGATCAATAAGCATTCATATATAAAAACCCGTATAAAAATGGAATGAAAAGTAATATTAAAAAACTCACTAATCTTCATTTGTTTTTAATTAAATAAGCAAATTCAGCTTTAAAAGTATTAAACATTATTTACCACCCTTTCCTTTTCATTTGGGTAATTCTCAATTATTTATTTCATACATTTTTGCAGTTCTCTTATGATATATATATACTCCAACAGGCACGGAAATTAGTCAAATAGATAAATATCCAAAGTTTTCAAATACAACGCTTCAATTCGTTTCAAATGATAATTCTCTAAATATATTAACCGTTCTTCCAATTGGAACTATTTTATTTATTATTTGGTAGAAGCTTGATTGAGTTTGTAGAGGAAATAAACCTCCCCCTGAAGCCATTTGAAAAACAAGTAAAATAATTATTATAAATATTCCAAGAGTCCTATTATGAATTGAGAATCTTATTCCTTGTATTATTGACATAAAAACAAGGCCTGCAATAATTGCTCCTATATACAATGAGAATCAGTTTTCTAATCCTAATTTTGAAAAACCTATTATATATAGAGATACCATTAATATAGTAGCTTGACCAATTACGCCAAAAGCCATTAGTAATCATTTGGCTAAATATCTTCTACCTGGTGAAATGTTTTTTGAATATACTTTTCTATGAACAGCAAAGGTTAATGCCATTGATCCTATTCACATTGAAACCGATATAAAGAAGGGAGCTAATCCGTATCCATATTTAGCATGTTCATGCATTTTAGCTTCCACATGTATTGGATTCACCTTTAAAGGGCTTTTAAATTTAAATTCTTCTGATAAATATTTTCTAATATCTCCCACACTCACATTTATTGGACTGCTCTCTTTAGATAAATCCTCTCTTACATGTTCTATATACTTTTCATCTTTTATTGCTTCTACAATTTTACTTTCTAAAAATTGGAGCGAAGTGTACATTGACATTCCTGTTTTAATTCCAAATGGAAGCAAGTAATTTTTTTTATAATTTAAATGAAATTCAACTAACTTATTTTTCGGCGCAATCATTGTTTTAAGAACATCAAATAAAAGTTCAGCTTTAATTATTATGCTGTTAGATGCCTTACCTTTAATATAATCTTTTATTAAAGTATCAATTGCATTTAAATTTGAGATAACCATTGTTGCATATGAATCATTTGTAATATCATCAATATTTATGTTTTGATCATTATAAATATGATCCATTTTCATTGTCATTTTCATATCACCCATCTTCATTTCGCTCTCTTTGGAAAATACTCTCCCAAGAGCGCTCCCGAGAGGATCATTAGAAGCATAACTCTTTTTATCATTGTTTCAATTAGTGACTATTGAGAATTTAGCATTCGCTACTTTCTCAAATGGATCATAAAATGCATATATATATGAAAAACCATAAACAAAAGGAATAAACATCAAACCTATAAATCTAATAATATGAAAAAAACTTTTGGTAACTGCATTTTTTATTTCGTCTTTAAGTGCCCTAAACATATACACATTATATACCTATAATGTATAATTTCATTATAAAATTAATAGCATATATTTCTATAAATGCAACAAAATAATTATTCCAAATGCAATCTTTAACTAAAGGAGAATAAAAAATGAATAAAAAACTATTAACCTTTTTCATTAGAGATACCGATATGATGAATTCAACAAAAAAAATTATTGATTTATTTCAAGATAAATTATTTTCTGAGTCAAACACTTGAAAGTACATGGAAGTCATTTTAGAGGTTGATAATAAAAATCCAAATATTAAAGATATAAAGAAAAATGTTAAATTTGTTAATTTACAAAAATATCCTAATTTTATAAAACTAACTTCTAAGAAAAATAGTTTAGAAAATAAAATTTCCTCCTCTGAAGGAATTTACATAAATTTCATAAACTCTGAAAAAATGATAAATATTAATTCTGTTATATTTTTGATTCAATCAATGGCAGGATTAGACAAAAAAATTGATGCAATTATTTTTAAAAATAATTACTCTAAAAATATTCAATTTATGGATCCTTACAAAATTAAAGATACTTCTAAAATTGTAAAAATTAAAAATTTATTTAATGAAAGCGCTTTCATAAGAACATCTTTATTAATCAAAAATTTAAATGCTAAGGATTTAAGTGATTATTCTTTAATTAGTTTTCTAAGAGTTTCTTCATTAATGGAATCAAAATCTTTTTATTACATTAACGAAGATTTATTTATTGAGAATAAAAATACTTACCAAATGAATTCTGATTACGATTTTGATAATCATTCTTTGTACATTCTATATATTTTTAAAGCATACAATAAAAACTTTTCTAAAAGCAAAGCTTTTAATAGTTATTTTATTAAATTTTTATCCAAAGAAATCAAACTAGCATTATTATTTATATCTAAAAATGTTAATAAAAAAAATAAAATTAATTTAATGAATGAATTTTTAACATCATTAAGCAAAACAAATCCAACTCTTTACAAATCTGTAAAAATGAATATGTTTTTATGATTCTCTAAATTTTTAAATGTAAAAATAATGAAACTTTTCGTATATTAATAGATTTGTATTTATATTATTAATTCAATGTTATACATATTTATCATATATAGTTTTTTTTAAACTATAATTTATATATGAAATTCTTAGATAGTATTAACATAAAAGTTAAAGCCGGTAAAGGTGGTGACGGTGTCATCTCTTTCAGACGTGAATTTAGAGTAGATAAAGGTGGCCCCGATGGCGGGGATGGAGGAACTGGTGGTTCTGTATATTTCATGGGTGATACTGGACTCAATACATTGTATACTCTAAAGTTCCAAAAAGAAGTTAAAGGTAATGATGGAGAAAACGGAAGAGGAAAGAATCAATTTGGTGCTAAAGGTGTCGACATATTCATTAAAGTTCCCTTAGGAACAGTTGTAAAATATGATAATAAAATAATAGCCGATGTAACTGAAGCAAAAGAGTATTTAATTGCTAAAGGTGGTAAAGGTGGTAAAGGAAATGCAAAATTTAAAACCTCAAGAAATACAGCACCTAGACTGTCTGAAAATGGAGATCCAGGAGAAGTTAAAAATCTAGATATATCTCTAAAAGTTCTTGCAGATGTAGGATTTGTTGGTAAGCCTTCAGCGGGTAAATCAACTCTACTTTCAAAAATTTCTAATGCTAAGCCTAAAATAGCAGATTATGCCTTCACTACCGTTACTCCTCAACTGGGTTTTGTTAATATTGATAATAATTCTTTTGTTGCCGCAGATCTACCCGGACTAATTGAGGGAGCATCTCAAGGGAAGGGTCTTGGACACGAGTTTCTTAAGCATATTGAAAGATGTAAATTAATTGCTCATATAGTGGACTTCGGTTCAGAAGAAAAAGATCCAATTATAGATTTTGAAATTATTAACAATGAATTGAAAACTTACGACTTGTTCCTAGAAAAGAGATCGCAGATTGTGGTTGCGAACAAAAAAGATTTACCTTTATTCGAAAAAAATCTTTCTAAATTTAAAAAGAAATTTCCCGATGTTTCTATAGTTTCTATATCTGCAATGGAAGAAAAAGGAATTGATGAATTAAAGAGAGTTCTTTATAAAGGTCTGCAAAAAGCAAAAGAAATAGAATTTGAAACAAAAATTAGTGAAGTTACCATTAGCATGAATGAACCTATAATAATTTCTAATCCTTTTACAGGTCACTTTGAAGTTGAGGGAGAAGAAGTGGAAAAAATATATAATAAAATTCCATTAAATTCTAATGATAACTTAAGAAGATTTAATCAAAAAATGAGGAACATCGGACTTTGAAACGAATTATCTAATAAGGGCATTAAAGATGGCGACACTGTTGTTATTTATGGATTTGAATTCACTTGAGGAGAAGAGGAGTTTTAATGGAATATTTTAATTATTTGGTTGAATGATTAAGGGATGAAGTAAAAAAAGCTAATCAAAAAGGTGTTATTGTTGGATTATCAGGTGGAGTAGATTCTTCAGTAGTTGCTGCAATTGCAAAAAAAGCATTCCCAGATAATTCTTTAGGAGTTTATTTACCTATAGAAAAAATGGGCCAAGATTTAGAAGATGCAAAATTATTAGCAAAAAGCATCAATATAAAAACTCAAAATATTGATTTAACAAAAACTTATCGAGAAATTCAAAATTCTGTTGGAGTAGAATCTAAATTAGCTTTAGCTAATATGAAACCAAGATTAAGAATGACTGCGCTTTATTCTTTGGCTCATGAGAAAAATTATTTAGTTTTAGGGACAGACAACAAGGCTGAGTGAATTTTAGGATACTTCACAAAATATGGTGATGGTGGCGTGGATCTATTACCTATTATTCACTTAAAGAAAAGTGAAGTAATGAATTTAGCTAGAGATTTAAAATTGCCTGAAATAGTTTATTTAAAAAAACCATCAGCAGCTTTATGAGAAGGTCAAACGGACGAAGATGAACTGGGATTTAGTTATGATGATGTAGATAAATATATTGATGGCATTTTAGAAGATAAGGCTATATTAGAAAAAATAGAAAATCAAATAAGAATAACTAATCACAAAAGAATTGCTTTACCTATTCCAAAAAACAAAAATGACTTTTACAAAAATTAAAGTCATTTTTTTATTAGTCTCAAGATATCTAGTTCTTTTAATTTATGAAAATTAATTGTACCTACTGTAGCAAAATATATAAAATGGGAATTAGCATAAAACTTTGATATTTCACCGGGCAAGCAATTTTGCAATAAATCTATTACTTTCCCATTTTTATCGCATACTATAATATCGTAGTTAATTGTAAATCCTATAGTATTAAATGCTTTTTTATTTCTTAAAACATATGCCATGCCATACTGTGGAGTTTTGTATTTTCTTAAATCGTAATACGTTCTGGAGTGTAATTTATTTGAAATAACTTTCATATTTTCCAAAATTTCATTATTTAAGTTAAGAGAAAAATAGTTCTTCTGTTTCTTTTGAACTTTATTTAAATTAAAAATTTTGAACCATTCTCACATCTTCATAATATAATTATTATACTTTTAAAAGGAGAAAAAATGGCAGGACATTCAAAATGAGCTAATATAAGACATAGAAAAGGTGCGCAAGATGCGGCAAGAGCAAAAAAGTTTGCTAAATTTTCAAAAGAAATAATGGTAGCAGCAGCAAAAGGCGGTCCTGATGTTGAAATGAATTCATCATTAAGGTTGGCGGTTGCAAAAGCAAAGGCTCAATCGATGCCTAAAAAAAATATAGAGACGGCCATTTCAAAAGCTACAGGATCAGACAATGCGTCTAGCTTTAAAGAAATTTCATACGGAGGAAATATTTCTGGAGTTACTTTTTTAGTTAATTATCTTGCTGATAATGAAAAGAGAGTATCAGCAGATATTCAGCATTTATTTTCAAAAGCAAATGGTGATGTAACTGGAGCAAGTTCTGTATCTTATATCTTTGACAGAAAAGGTATTTTAGAGCTTTCTAAAGGTTCAATAAATGAAGATGATATCATGATGATTGCACTTGATGCTGGAGCAGAAGATTTTGAATCAACAGACGAGTCGTACGTAATATATACTGATCCATCTAATTTTCCAAGTGTTAAAGAAGAAATGGAAAAGCAAGGATACACAGAATTTACAACTGCTGAAGTAAAGTATATTCCTAATCTTTTGCATAAATTAGAAAAATCAAAAGCGGAAAAAATTCTAAATTTCATTGAGAAATTAGAAGACGAAGATGATGTTCAAGAAGTATTTCATAATCTTGATCCTGATTCCTTTGATTAATATAAAAAAAGTGTTTTCACACTTTATTTTTTTTCAATAATTTATTTATTATTAATTTGATTTAACAAATGCGTCTAATCTTGATGCTTTTCTAGCTCCGGTTTTCTTATGGAAAACACCTTTAGATACAGCTTTATCAATTTCTTTATGCGCAAGTGACACTAATGATTTAGTATCCAACTCTTTATTTGTAGTAGATTCTTTGGCTGCTTTAATAGCTTTTCTCACTTTTGATTTAACAGCCTTATTTCTAATAGTTCTTTTCTCTATTCTTTTAATATTTTTTTCTTTTGATTTAATGTTTGCCATAATATCTCCTTTTTTAATAAAAATATTATACAAGAAAACAATATTCAAATTAATATAAGATATAATTTTTTTATGATAGGCTACATAATAGGAATAATTTTTGGCTCTATAACAATGCTCGTTGCATTGGTTTTATTTATTATAAAATATTTTAAAAATAGATCTATAAGAAAAGTTATAAAAAGAATTGGAACCTCCGCAGAAGAAAAAATTAATTCAGATATTGGAGCATGAGCGAGACACACGAAGAATAAATTTATGCCATCAACATTATTTAAATACTCAACTAATAAAGTTTTTGAAGTGGATTCCATCCTAGTGACAGACAAAGCTTTAATAGTTATAGAAATAAAATCTATCAAAGGTGGAGTTGAAGGATCGGGAATCGGATTAAAATGAGAGAAAGTATTGGGAGATAAAAGATTTTTTATAACAAATCCAATAACTCAAAATGATAAACATATTGAACATATCGTCAAAATGACTAAAATGAAAGTTCCAATCATATCTTTAATAATTTTCTCTAATAGAGTTTCATACTTAAAGGTTGATGATATTCCTTCACATGCTTTAGTCATTAAAGAATCAGATTTATTTGACTCATTGGATTCAATTAATTCTAATTTACAAACATCTATGAATGAAACTCAAGTAAAAGATTTATATTTAAGCATAAAAAATTTTAAAGCTAAGAAATCTAAAGATTTTAGATTACATAAAAAAATCACAAGAAATGGAGCACAACCATGAAAATAGTTTTAGCCGGAAGTCCTCAAATATCAATAAATACATTCAAAGCCATAATTGATTCTTTTGACGTGGTGGCAATAATTACACAGCCAGATAAACAGAAGGGCAGGGGAATGAAATTACAACAAACACCCGTCTCATCATTAGCTATTGAAAATAATATTAAGTTATTTAAGCCTGCTAAAATAAGTGAAATACATGATGAATTATTAAATCTAAACTTTGATTTATTATTGACATTTGCTTATGGTCAAAAAATACCAAATTCCATTTTAGAAATGGGAACTAAAAAACCATTAAATATTCATGGTTCATTACTGCCTAAATATAGAGGAGCAGCCCCTATTCATAGAGCAATTATGAATGGAGACTCTATAATTGGAATAACACTAATGGAAATGACAGAGAAAATGGATGCTGGTGATATGTACTTCAAAGCATCTCAGAAAATTAATTCTTTAACATCTACAGGCGATGGATTTGAAATAATAGATAATTTAGCATGTACAAATATTGTTTCTTGAATTAAAAATATTTCGAAGAATGAATTTTCCCCAGAAAAACAAGGTTTAAATTTCACTATCGCAAAAAAAGTCACTAAAGAAGAAGGTTTAATAAATGGTGATTGCACTTTTTCTGATGCTGAAAGAAAAATAAGGGGATTAAATCCGTTTCCTGGTGCATATTCATACATAAACAATAAAAGGGTGAAAATTTTTAATTTTTCTTTAACTAAAATACTTAATTCGCCAGAGCTAATACTTAAAGACAAGATAATATATCTTTCAGATTATCAATTCGAAAATAAGTCCAGAAAAAATCTTATTTAAAATATTTATATATAATAATAAATATGGCAGTTAGATATATAAGAAAATTAAACGATGGAAATTGAGTGGTTTCTAATTCCAAGACAGGGAACACTCTAAGAAAAGCCTCTACACAAAAAGAGGCCATTCTTTTAGCATGATCACTTAAAACAACTTCTAGCTTAATGATAAAAAGATCATCAGGTTGATCAGAAATGTATAGGCCTGTTGACGTTACCCGTCAAATAGACATGAAGAATATTCCTTCTATTGAACCTGTTGATCCAATAAACACAGGATTAATAAAAAATAATGAAATTTCTGTAAAAAAGAAAAGTTTAGATAAGACCTTATTAATTAGGTATTTAATAACTATTACTTCTCTAATTATTATTGTTTCATTAGCTATGGTTATTGCTTGGTCTATCGGGAAACTGTAAAACTTTAAACTAATTTTATATTTTATATATAATTAAATAATATTATGAACAATAAGAATATAAGAAACTTTGCTATTATAGCTCACATAGATCACGGAAAATCTACTTTAGCAGATAGAATTTTAGAGTTGACTCAAACTATTGAGCAAAGAGACCTCAACACTCAACACATGGACACTATGGACATAGAGAGAGAGAGAGGAATAACCATAAAATTAAATGCTGCTCAAATAGAGTATAAGGGGTATATTTTTCATTTAATAGATACTCCAGGACATGTTGATTTTACATATGAAGTATCTAGATCTTTAGCGGCATGTGAAGGGGCTATTCTTTTGGTTGATGCAACCCAAGGAATTGAAGCTCAAACTTTAGCTAACGCTTATCTAGCAATTGATAATGATCTTGAAATTATTCCAGTTATAAACAAGGTTGATTTACCTTCTGCTGAGCCAGAAAGAGTTAAGCAAGAAATAGAAAATGTCTTAGGTATACCAGCAAGTGATGCAATAGAAATATCTGCTAAAACTGGTAAAAATGTAGATCTAGTTCTTGATAAAATAATTAAAGATATTCCCCACCCGCAAGATGCAGATGAAAATAAACCGCTTAAGGCGCTTGTTTTTGATTCATACTTCGATATATATAGAGGAGTCATTTTATTGATTAGAGTATTTGAAGGAAAGATATCTACGGGAGATAAATTTCTTTTTATGGATTCAAAGAATAAGTTTGATGTTTCAGAAATGGGTATAAAAAATCCAAAAGAAGTTAAAAAGAAATTTTTAACAGCTGGAGAAGTTGGTTGAATTGCAGCGTCTATCAGAGATGCTTCTCATGTTGCTGTTGGAGATACTATAACACTTGTTGACAATCCCACTCCCGAATCACTTCCGGGTTATAAAAAATTAAATCCAGTAGTTTTTACAGGTTTTTATCCAGTTGATGGAAGGGATTATTCAACTTTAAAAGATGCTTTAGAGAAGATACAACTTTCTGATTCATCAATTTCTTATGAGCAAGAGACTTCACTTGCTTTGGGGCACGGATTTAGAGTAGGATTTCTCGGAATGCTTCATATGGAAGTTTTACAAGAAAGACTTGAAAGAGAATTTAATTTAGATTTAATTGCAACAGCTCCATCTGTTGAATTTAAAATATACAAAACAAATGGGAAAATGGAAATAATCTCAAATCCAGCTTTACTTCCAGATCCAGTTTACATAAGCAGGATGGAAGAGCCAATGATTGAATCAATTATTATTATTCCTGATGAATTTGTTGGGTCAGTAATGGATTTATGTCAAACAAAAAGGGGGACATATATTAATTTAGAATATATCGATGACAAAAGAAGAAAGCTGACATATAAACTACCATTAGTAGAAATAGTTTTTGATTTCTTTGATAGACTTAAATCAATAACCAGGGGTTATGCTACATTTGATTATGAAATGTCAGGATACCAAGAATCTAAATTGGCAAAAGTAGATATTCTACTTAATGGAGATAAAGTTGATGCTTTCAGTTTTATTGCGCACAGAGAAATGTCCCAGGGCAGAGGAAGAGAATTAGCTATAAAATTAAAGGATGCAATACCAAGACATAATTTTGAAATACCTGTACAAGCGACTATAGGCGGTAAAATAATAGCAAGAGAAACTATTAAAGCATTCAGAAAAGATGTTACAGCAAAGCTTTATGGTGGTGATAGAACCAGGCGAGATAAGTTGCTTAAAAAACAAAAAGCAGGAAAGAGAAGGGCGAAGCAGTTTGGGAATGTAGAAGTGCCTCAAGAAGCCTTTTTAGCAGTGCTTAAATCTGATATAGATAAAAAATAACTTATAATAATATTATGTTGGAAATGGGTTACTCTATATCATTATTAATAATGCTTATTGGTTTTTTAATTTTCATGTTTTGAAAATTGAATAACATAAATAAAAGTAATATAATTCTTTTTTTAATTTTATCAATGTTGTGAATTTCTTTTGGTCTTTTTTCTATTCTGAATTATAGTGGACTTAAGCCGTGGGAGAATGCAATAATAATTTCTAGCCCCCAATTATTTCAAGCTATTTTTAGACTACCATTAGGAAAGTTATCACAAAAAATAAGGTCTAGAAAAGTTCCTATTCTACTCTCTTTCATTATTATGCTAATTTCATCAGTGCCACTCATTTTTTCTGTATCCTTTCTTTCGTTATTCTCTCTGTCATTTGGATTAGGAGTATTTGGGGCAACGTTTGGAATGCAAAATCAATACTGATCTGAAAATTGAGATATCAAAAATGTTTTTGTGACATCAGGTTTAATTATTACATCATTTTTCATCGGGAAATACTTTGGACATATTGTTAATATAACTATAGATCAAATGCAACACCATCATATGAAAAACATCTTATTTGGTACCATCTCCTTCTCAGTAATAGTAATAATAATTTATACAATATTTCATAAGGAAGATAAAAATACTATTTTGTTAGATAATAAATCAGATTATGCAAAACATGTATCAGAAATGACTTTTAAAGATGTAATGATATTTTCTTCAATGATATTTCTTACTTCGTTCTCTATTAATTTAATAGAAAATGCACACCTTGTAATGTTTAAAAATTCAAAAATCCTAAGTATATCTATAAATTCCATAACCATTATATGTTCCTTAATTACAGCATTTATTTTAATAAGATTTATTAAAGAGAGGTTAATAGAAGTTATAAGTATTATTGTTATGCTTCTAGGAATTACTTTTATGATAATTTCATCATTCACAATTCATTCAAGAATGATGTCTTATTTATCTCTATGCATTTCAGTGATAGGATTTAGTTGCTACACAATGAATATGTTTGGAATGATTCTGCATGTAGATCATAAAAATAGTTTATTAGTATTAGGTATTTGATTAACATTCAAATCATTAGGAACGGGAATGGGGCAACTAACAGCTACTCTCGTGTCTGAGTATTCATCTAAATACAATTTTGTTTTAGTGGGAGCAATCACTGGTATTTCATTTTCAGCAATAATATCAATGGTTTTCTATAAAAATCATACAATTCCAGCATACGATCTTATTGAAAATATTGAGTTTGGTGATAATTATTTTAAAGAAAATAGTAACAAAGTAGTAAAATAGTAAAAAAATAGTTTTAATTAGTAGTAAATTAGTTTTTAATGTATAATTCTAGTATGTCATTAGTAAATGAAGTTCAATATACAGATGAAACTTATATTCCTATAAGTGATTTAAATTCATTGGGAGATGAGTTTATTTTATCTATAAAAAAATATAGGCAATCATATAAAGAAATAATTCCTATTGATGATTTTGCTTTCGCTAATTTAACTGAAACGCCAATTTTAATTAAAAGAAGATTTTCTAAAAATGTAGAAATAAAAGAAAACATAAACTTTAAATCACAAACCAATGACTTTATATTAGAAGCGGCTATAAAGATTGTTCAAAAAGACATTGAGTTGAATATTGATAAAGCAAAACTCGATAAGTTGATGAACAAGTATGACAAGAATGAAAAAGATTTAACGATAATTACTACTTGAATTGTTAAGAATTATAAAAAAATATTTAAAAGCAATCAAGACAAGAAAGAGTTCTGAATTCCAGAGTTAAATTCAAACGATATAAAATTTATAAAAAATTTCAATAACATTAAATCATTCTATACAATAAGTGATTTTATTGATTTGAATAAAACTTCTTATGAAACTGGAAGAAAAGCTTTAGAGAAGATGGCAAAATTAAATATATACGAAAAGAAAAAAGTGGGAAAAAAATTTATTTATCAACCTACTGAAAAATTAAAAGAGATTATGAAAGGAGATAATTATGGAAATTAAACCTATGTATGACAACACTATAAAAATGTCAGTAACAAGTGTTAAGTTAGAAAATATTAAAGAAAGAAAAAAAGAAGTAAAAAGTACTATTCCAAATGGAATTCTAAAGGTTGTTAAGTGGGAAAAGAAACGTCAATTTTTCGCCCTAACCATAAGTTCTCTTCTTTTATTATCGTCTATTATAATTATTTCATTATATTTGAGTGTATTAACTGTTAGTTGATTAGCATTTGTTTTACCTATTTCTATTTCTTTATTCTCCTTATGAAAAGTTCTTGTAACGATAATAGAAAGAAATAGAATGAATAAAGATATTGCTAGATATGAAGAAGATTTAGCAATAGACTTAAATTCTACACCTCCATTTATACCTAAAATGTTTAGAGATTTACATTTAAAACAAATATCGCACAATTGATTTACAATGTTTGTTCTGTTTTACGGTGGAATAATAACACTACTTCTTTGGTGACTCAAAGACGTAAACTGATGAATATTTGATTTTGATCAATGAGTTAGATCTCTTTTTGGTAATCCTACTTTCATGGCCATTTTATTTACTATAGGATTAATTGGAAGTTCACTCATTCATATTATTTTTGCAATTCAAAGAAAAAAGAAAATTCTGGATATTAAATCATATTTTGGAACAGACCTAATGTCTGAGGCAGATATTGTTGTTATTAAACAAGGCAAGAACAAGACTTACAGAAGGTTATTTGTCATATCTTTAATGGTCTTTCTATTAATTCCTATAGTTGTAAAATTAATATTAAAATTATTTAGGAAAAAATAAATCATTATTTAATATATAATTTGTTTATATTCGTTTCGCGAATGTAATCAAGAAAGGATATTCACTAATATGACAGGAAAAGTAAAATTTTGAAATTCAAAAGGTTATGGTTTTATATCTGTAGAGGGTAGAGAAGAAGACGTTTTCGTTCACTACACAGCAATTAATACTGATAATGAATTTAAGAGTTTAAAACAAGATGATGAAGTTGAATTTGATATCGTTAAACAAGACGACGGTAGAGAATCAGCATCTAATGTTGTTGTTAAATAAATAAAAATTGCGTTAAGCGATTTTTTTTAATTAATTTTTATAAATAGTTTAGAATATCAATAAAGGGGTTTTCGTGTTCACATACTTTAAAAATAATAAAAACAATAAGATGATTTTAGAAGAACCATTAAATAAAAAAATATGGATAATTCATGGTCTATCGGAGTTTATTGGGACAATTTTGATTTCTTTGGGTTTAGCAGGATTATCAACTGTAGTCGGTTCAAACAACAACGGCGGAACTTTTGTTGTAGAATCATATTTTGGTCATGAAGTATTGGTGGCATTCTATGCAGGATTTATAATTGTTGGTTTTATCTTGGTAATTTTCCTGAGGTGATCATGTGACTTAAATCCAGCGGTTACATTGTATAGGTGATTATCTGGCCAAAACACATCAAGATATGCAATTTATAAAATATCTATTCAATTCATTGCGGCCATTATAGCTGGGTCGATGATATATGGCTTTGGATCAGCTCGAAGCATCATGTATTCAGGAACCGATGATATAGTAGCCAATCACGCGATATCTCTTAATGGAATTAAGGGTGCTTTAATTGGATCAAGAGAAATGAGCGATGCTGAAAGATCTTTAATTATTTTTGCTGCTGAGCTAGTTATGACTATGATTCTATTATTTTCTATTTTCTCTAAGTCTATAAATGATAAATACAGAGATTTAATGATAATGTTTGTAATAAGCTTAACGGTTCTAATGGGTCTAATTACTGGAACTGCAGCCATTAATCCCGCTAGAGGCTTAGCTCAGCAAATTCCTGGACTTTTCTGAGGTCATCACGCAGGCAATGCCTCATCTTTATCTCAAATAGGGTATGCCACTATATCGATGGAGATAGGAACTCTTATGGCTCCTGTAATATACATAATGATTCAAGGAATAACAACAGAGCATATAAATCCATTCGTTAATAGAGGGATTCAATATAAAAATAATAAAAAAGATAATATGAAGACAACAAAATAATTGTTGTTTTTATATTTATACAATATTAGGAATATAATTTAAAGGAAGTAGAATGGAGCAATTATGAAGATAGCAATTTTTGATGCAAAAGAATATGACATTAAATCATTTAATGAGGCAAATAAAGGAAGACATGAATTAATCTTTTTTAAAGAAAACTTAAAGCCTAGAACAGCTAATTTAGCCAAAGGATTTGACGCAGTTTGTGGTTTTGTTAATACATTAGGAAATGAAGAGGTTTTGGAGTCAATTTCAAAATTAGGTATAAAGTATTGATTCCAAAGATCGATGGGATATAATGGTTTAAATCTACAGAAAATGAATGATTTTGGTATAAAAGCATATAGGGTGTTTAACTATTCTGCAGAAACTGTTGCTGAGCATGCCGCATCATTAATGATGACTTTAAATAGAAACCTGGTAGAAGCCAACAAGAGAACAAGTAAATTTAATTTTTCCTTAGACGGACTAGAGGGTAAATGTATAAATTCTTCCACTGTTGGAGTTATTGGATCAGGAAAAATTGGTCAATCTTTTATTAAAATAATGAAAGGAATGGGAGCAAATGTTATTGTTTATGATGAATATGCTCAAACAAATTTCCCTCAGACGGCAGGTAATTTGGGATTTGAATATGTAAGCCTTAATAAACTTCTTAAAAATTCTGACTTCATTTCAATTCATGCCCCGCTACTTCCTTCAACTCACCACATTATAAATGATGATGCAATTAGTAAAATGAAAAACGGTGTAGTTATAATAAATGCCTCAAGAGGAAGTCTGATAGATACTAGCGCATTAATAAAAGGGATTAAATCCAATAAAATCAGGGCGGCCGGATTAGATGTTATCGAAAGAGAAAAAAATAGATTCTTTTTTGATAGATCTCAAGATTCCCAAAGCATTACTGAAAGAGATCCAGAATGAGGATTTCTCGCTAATTCAGATAAAGTTATAATTACCAGTCATCAAGCTTTCTTTAGTGATCTTGCTCTTAGTCAAATTGCTGAGCTCACTCTCAAACACGCAGACGAAGCAGAAAAGGGTGATTTTTCTAAATCATTACAATTACTAGGTGATGGCAAAGTATTAAATGGTTAAAAACCATTTTTTTATTTAAAAATATATTCTTTTATTAATTGATATTTATTAATCTTAAATGTTTTCCAGTCTTTAGTACATAATGTATATATGAAAACATATTACAAATCTTTTATGGGATATTTAGAAATAGAGGGAATTGATAAAATAGAGAAGATATCTCTTTCTACAAAAAAAGGTAAAAAAACAAAGAAAGAATGATCAGATATATTAGATTTATATTTTGAAGGAAAAAATATTAATGCATCTCAAATAAGCAATAATTTTGATTTTGGAGATATGGAGGAAATATATCCAATTTTAGAAAAATTTTCCAATAGTAGCTCAAATACAAAAAGTCTTTCTAATTTTTTGGAGAAAACAGAAAAAGTCGGACCTTCTTATAAAATTAAAAAAATTCTATTAAATAATGAATTATTAATTTTTAATAAAAAACATATTTTTAGTGAATACATTTTTGATTTATCCAACTCATTAGAGAAAGCCATTTTTGATTCATTGAATAAATTTGAAGATAAAAATTTAAGTTTTTTTGATATCCAAGTAGGAGATCATTTTCAATGAGAAGAAATATTAAATAACTATAAGAAACTTCAAACTTTCGAATTTTCAGATAACCATATTAGTTATTATTTAAATGATTCTAAAATAAATATATTTTTCTCCGATGACAAATTGTATGTAAATCATTCAAGTGACATCAAAAATAAGTTAGTTATGGACGATGTTAAATATAGATTTAATATTATGCATAATAGAAAAAAAATAAATAATTACTTTGAGGAAACACCATTCGAAAGTGTTATTAAAACTTCTGACTTTTCTAATCAAGTTTACTGCCCCAATATTTTAGAAGTAATATCTCATAGTATTATTTCCCAAATGATATCAACCAAGGCGGCAAACACTATATACAGGAGATTCTTGGAGATCACTAGTGATAAAGATATATTGACCTTTCCAAATGCAAGTAGAATTATTTCTATTGGTGAATCTAAATTAGCAAAAGCTGGATTGGGAAATTATAAATCTAAAGTAATTATAGATATAGCAGAAATGGTAAATAGCAATAATCTTGATTTGAGAGAATTATCTAAAATGAAACCAAGTGAAATTAGTGATAAATTAATTAAAATAAAAGGCATAGGTCCTTGAACCGTAAATATAGTTTTAATATTCTGTTTAAAGTTTGATAATTTATTTTTATGAAGGGATTTAGGAATTAGGGATGGTTTGAAAAAATTATTTAAATTAGAAGAAAGACCGAATAAAAAAGAGACTTTAAATTACGTAAAAAACATTAATGAATATAACTCTTTTTTATGCCTTTCATTATGAAACTATAAATCCAAAATCTAATCAATTAAGTTTTTTAAGTTTGATATAATATAAATATGAAAAAATCACTAGAAGAATTATCGGATAAAGAATTAAAAAATGTAGCTAATAGATTAATGATATATGGCTACGAAGATATGGATAAAAAAGAACTAATTAAGAATATTCTTATATCTTCCGGAGACTCTAAAGAAATTGAAAAAGATATAAAAGATAAAAGAGTCAAACCAAAGAGACTCAAAAGAGAAATTATGTTTCATATAATGTTTATATCTTTCATCTTTATTTCAATAATAATAAGTGCGTCTATTTTAATAAATAGGTTTTACTTTTATCCAAAAATTTTTCATACCCAAAATAAAGATATTGGAGGTCTTTCTTTAACAATATTATCATCTCTTTTTAGCGGATACATTTATTATAGGTGACTTAAATTTAGAGTATTAAATTTATTTATGATTTTCAGTTCTCTGCTATCAATAGCTTGATTTATATACGGATCTGTAAATGATTATCAAAATATATTAAAGCCTTATTATGCAATTAGAGATAACCCGTTTGCCAAATTATTTAATACTGACATTATAAAATCATTTGAAATATACTTTTATACTGTTATAGGTTTAGTGTCATTGTTATCATTATTATCAGCAAGTATGTTTTTATTGAGAATATAGTTATAATATATTAATGAATTATAAATATGTTGAATTTAACAATAGATCTAAAAAGACTATCCTGGCAATACATGGATACGGTTCTGATCACAACTTTCTTAAAACAATTTTCAACAAGAAAATGAATTTTAATCTAATAATATTGGATTTACCCGGATCTCACTTTAATCCTACCAATGAAAAATTAACTATTGATTTTTTTGTTGAATATGTTAATGGCTTTATTAAAGAAAGAGTAAAGCCTAAAAAAATAATACTTTTAGGACACTCATTCGGTGGTGCAGTTTCAAGCTATGTTGGTTTAAGTAAAAGAATTGAAAAAATATTTTATTTCTCGCCCTTGAATCCATCAATAAAAAAATCAAACCTATTTAAAGTGTTGAAATATTTGCATTCAGAAAAAACTAAAAATAAAATATCATCAAAAATTACAAAAAAAACCCTAGAAACTATTTTTAAGAAGAAAGATCCATTAATGATTAAATTTATTAAAGATAATCCATGATTAAGTTTAATAACAGACACAATAATTAATGATGATAAAATGATGGAAATTGAGAATAATTATATTAATACTTCGAAAAAATCTATATTTTTATTAGGTCTTAACGATTCTATAATCCCTTATTTTTTAACTAAAAAATTTATACATGAAATAAATTCTAAATTATATACATTTAAACTATCAGAACATAACGCAACTAAGCTAGAATCTAATAAATTTATAGACATATTAAATAGTGAAATAACGTATAAGAGAATGAGGTTCCTAAATAAAATCATTAAAAAAGATTTACATAATGAAAAGTTAGAAATTTAATTTTTACAATTAATGAAAATAAACACATTATTTATTTAGTTATTTTTAAATATCAATTCTTAATTACATTTATTCCATTTATCATTGATAATAATATTGAAAGATAAAAGGAGACAATAATGAAAAAAATGTATTTAAAAAAAAGGACTGTTATTGCTATAGGTTCGGTTGCATCCGTTTCAGCAATAGCAGCTAGTATAGCTATACCTTTATCTATGAGAGAAGAAATTAGCGCTTTGTTAAATAAGGAAGTTAATAATATTGAATCAAACGGGCCCGCAGCAACTGCCGGAGGAATATCATTCTCTCCTGGTGCCCAAAAAAAAGTAATAGAGGAAAATCAATTTACTAAAGATTATATTAAAAGCATGATTGATTTTAAGTGAGATGATTCATCTAAAAAATTAGTTTATTCAATTAATGATGAATTTTTAAGTTCAGAGTATAAAATTGATATTTATAATAAAAATGTCAATTTTGACCCATCGAATGATGTAAAAATAGCTTTAAAAGTAAAAGATGGCTTCAGTTTTAATAATGATGAAAGTATTAAATTTATCAATTATAAATTATCTCCAAGCGATATTCTAAATAAACCAATTGTAGTGGATGATGTAACTATAAATGATATTTTGACAAATTATGAATATAATAATGACATAATATTCCCATCCGATTATGATGCAGCAACATTATTTAAAAATAATCCTAAATTATTTCAGGATAAAGTTTTTAATAAAAAAATTGATATGAGTTTTCTAAAAATGGTTGATTTAGATGAAGATTTATTTAAAGGATCACATTTCAAGGATGAACTAATTCTTCCCGTTAATCTTCAGAATATTAAAACTTCATCATTAGAAAATACCACCTTTGAAGAAAATCTAATTATCCCTGATTCTGTTTCCACAATTGGGTGAAAGGCTTTCAGTAAATCGAATTTAAAGAAAGGAATTGATCTATCAAAGACATCAATACAAGAAATAGATCACCAAGTTTTTATGAATACAAACTTCTGAGGAGAAGTGAAATTCCCGAATGATATTAAAAAATTCGTTGCCGAATCTTTTAGGAATGCAGTTTTCAATGATGAATTAAACTTACATAATTTAGAAATGGAAGAAATTTACAAACACTCTTTTAAAGATGTTTCATTTAAGAAAGACTTAATTCTCCCCAAGAATTTAAAGTTGATTTCAAATTTAGCTTTTAATAGATCTAAATTTACAGGTAAAGTCTTTTTCCCTGACACTTTAGAAAGTGTTTCTAGGGAAGCATTCTCATTTACTACCTTTGAAAATGAGGTTGATCTATCTAATACGAATGTGAAAGAAATATCATCATCATCTTTTAATGATTCTTTATTCAAAAGTAGTGTTATGCTTCCTAAGTCCTTATTATTTGTTAGGGATGATGCTTTTGACGGAAGTATATTTGAAGGTGAATTAATTTTCCCTAATACACTCAAATATGCAGCTCATAATGCTTTTAGTTCTGTAACATTTCATGAAGATGTTGATTTAAGTAATACAGCTATGAGCATCATTCACAAACACTCTTTTAAATCTACTTTATTTAAAAAGAAACTTATTTTACCTAAATTTTTACAAGAGATTAGTGATTCAGTTTTTAGCGGATCTACCTTCATTGGAAAAATAATTTTCCCTTCTACATTAAAATCAATAGGATACGAATCTTTCAGAAATGCTAAATTTAGAGAAGAAATTTTATTACCAAATTCTTTGGAGAATATTTACAAAAGGGCCTTTGAATTTTCGATTTTTGATAAAAAATTAGATTTATCAAACATTATAATTAACGAAGTGGATGAAAAGGTTTTCTATAAGGCTAGATTTAATGATGAGTTCATTTTACCCAAAACAATTACTAAAATAAATACAGAATCATTCTGAGGAGCGTTTTTCAAGAAAGAACTTGATCTTTCAGATTTAAAAATTAAAACTTTTGAAGGACATGAATTTAAAGACGCAATTTTTATTGATAATTTCATTTTTCCTAAATCATTGGAAACAATTCATCAATCTTCATTTTCTGATACAGAATTCAACAAAATCCTTGATTTAAGAGATACTAACCTTATAAAAATATATAACTGATCCTTTAAAAAAGCTATTTTCAAAGATGATATATATATTAATAAAGAAGTGGACATTCAGTCTCGTTCCTTTGAGGGATCGAATTTCAGTGAAAAAAATGTATTTAAAGACTAATATGAACAATATAAAAAATATTAAACTAAACGATAACAATATGATGCCTTCTTTTGGTGTGGGAACTTGAATGTTAAAGCCTTCTTCATTTTTGAAAATTATCGAGGAATCAATTAAAAATGGAATAAGTTACTTTGATGTTGCTCAGCAATACAATAATGAGAAACTCCTTGGGGATAGTTTAAAAACACTAAAAGTAAATAGAGAAAAAATATTTATAACTACAAAAGTTTGGATAACCAATTACGAATCAAAGGAAATATTTTTCAATTCAATATCTCAATCCCTAAAACGTTTGGGCACTAATTATATAGACTTGCTTCTTTTGCATTGACCAAAAGAAAAATACGATAATGTTAAAGTTTATAAGTGATTAATTGAAGCTAAGGATAAGGGTTTAACTAAAAGTATAGGCCTTTCAAATTTCCCTAAAAATGTAATTGAGAGTTTAATATCTGCAACCGGATTTATACCAGCCACAAACCACCTTGAAATTCAAGTTCATAATCAGCAAAGGCAAAACGTTGAATATTGCAAAAGTAAAGGGATTCGAGTTCAAGCTTATTCTATTTTAAGACCTTATTTTAAAAGCAAATCTTTTACTTTTATGATTGAATCACTAAATGATAATGAAAAAAAGATAATCGATAATATTTCCATGAAATATAAAGTAACAGGACCATTGGTCATATTAAGGTGAGCATTTCAAAGTGGCTTCCATATTTTCCCTAAAGTATCTCATCCAAAGAGACTGAAAGATAACTTAAGAATATTTGATTTTGAATTATCTAAAAATGATATGAATAAAATTAACAAAATGGATAGAATCGACTACAAAACCATCAATATTATTAATAAAGGTTTAAATAAAGATATTGAGGAATATCATTCCACAGGTCCACTTTTATATAAAGACTTCTTCAAATTAGAAAATAATTACTATGTTGAAGGTTCTGAAAAAGAATTCGAACAAGAAATTCTTGTAATGGAACAAGCATTATCAAGTTTAAAAGATTAAACATTTATGTAAATATCAAAATTATCATTATAAATAAAAGTAGCAAATATTTTTGCTACTTTTTATATTTATTTATTATTTTTTAAAACATAAAATTATTTCTTTTTGTTATATGTTCTTCTTTGTGAGGAAGAGCTATTACTTCTTTTGAAGTTATCTCTTCTTGGCCCGTTATTGCTTCTATTACGTCCGCCGCCGTTTCCTCTTTGACCACCACGACCTCTATTTTCATCTCTAGAGCTGTTTTGAGCATTTCTTCTAATTTTTTCTATATCAAAGCTCTTTACATTTTGCTTTATCACTACAGATAGTATTTTAGCCATTTCGTCTGAAGATCAATTTTCTTTAATAAATTCTTCTAGTTGATGTTTATTTGTTCTATCTAATAAGTTATTACCAAATTCTTTTCTTTGTTGCACGAAGATATCATCTAATGTCTTTTGATCAGGTAAGTTAACTTCCTTAGCGCTTTTAGAATTAGTTTCTCTTAAAATTCTTTTCATATATCCCAGTTGAGAAGATTTAACTAATGATAAAGCCATTCCTTCTTTTCCGGCTCTACCAACTCTACCGATTCTATGTGTATAGTTTTCAATTTCTTCAGGTAAATCATAGTTATACACATAATCAGCATGACCAACATCAATTCCCCTTGCAAGAACATCAGTTCCAACGACAATATTAAATACTCCATTTCTGAAATCTCCAATAACTCTAGAACGAGCTCTTTGTTCCATGTCACCTTGAATACCATGCGCCTTTAAGTTATCTTCTTGTAGTTTTCTTACAAGTGTTTCAACACCTCTTCTTGTTCTACAGAAAATTATTGCACCTTTTGGCTTGTGTATTTGTAGAAATAATTTAATAACATCATATTTGTCATTTTCTTTAGTTACTATTCATTCTTGTGAAACTGTATCAACTGAAGCCATTCCTGATGATACTTTCACTTCTGCTGGATTGTTTAACATTTTATTTGCAAGAGTAACAACTTTCTTTCCTAGCGTTGCTGAAAAGAAAAACATTTGTTTTTTAGAAGGTAATTTAGAATTTATAAATTCAATATCTTTTTGAAATCCAATTGATAAAAGTTGATCAACTTCATCTAAAGTAAAAGACTTAAGGTTATGTATCTTTAGTGCTTTTCTTTCAAGATAATCTTTTATTCTTCCGGGAGTACCTACTATTATTTGAGGTTTTGTTCTTAATTTAAGTCTTTGTCTATCATAAGAAATACCTCCAATTATTTGAACTGCATTTATTTTTTTAGTTTCGCCCAATTTATTTATTTCAGTCATTATTTGAGAAGCTAATTCTCTAGTTGGGGCAAGGATTAAGTGTTGAATTTCACCTGATTCAGTATCAGTGTTTTCAATAATAGGTATTGAAAAAGCAGCAGTTTTACCAGTTCCGGTTTGCGCTTGACCTAATATATCCTTCCCTTCTAATGCTAAAGGTATAGACTGAGATTGTATGTCAGTTGCTTCAACATAATTTATTTTTTCTAAACTTTCTTGCATTTCTGCAGAAAGATTCATTTTTTTATATTCCATTTTTCATCCTTTTTATTTATCAATTAATAATAACACATTAAGATGCTTGTAAAACATTTCAAATAATTATGTCTATCGTTTATATTTACTTTTTCATCTTATTTATATATAATTATTTTATAAATGAAATAAATTCTACTTTGAAAGGTCAAAGAGGATATTATGAATTCATTATTATTTTTTATATTGATTTCATAGAAAAAAGGGTAAAGGGTAAAGGGTAATATGAAATTATATTTTGATATAGGTAACACAAACATAAAGTTATTTTATGAATTGCACGGAGAAGAACACTATTTTTCATTTTTGACAAATGATAGCTATACTGCAGACTCTTTTTATTCCGCCTTGCCTGCTGAAATAAAAGATTTGGAAATTAGCAAATCTTTTATTGTATCTGTTGTTCCCTCTAAAACAGAACTTATTGAAGGATGCCTTAAAAAATATTGAAAAATAAAGCCTTTTATCATCAAACAACCTATTAAAACAGGCTTAAAAATTAATGTCGATAATCCAAAAGAGATAGGTGCTGATCTAATTGCACTTGGAGTTTTAGCTAATTCTAAATATGAAAACACCATTATTGTAAACATGGGAACAGCAACAACAATAAGTCATATAAAAGATAGAGAATTTAAAGGGACAATAATAATGCCGGGAATAAAAACTCAATTAAGATCTATTATCGCTAATGCATCAAAAATTTCGGATATTGATATGACTTTTCCAAAAAGAAATATTGGTAAAAATACTTCTGAAGCAATATCGATAGGTATCTTGAAAGCTCATAAAAATTCAATAGAATCTCTTATAAGAGATATAGATGAAAGTGCTAATGTAATAATTTCAGGCGGATATTCTAATTTAATCAAAAACTTTCTTAAATATGAATATATTAAAGAAGCTACTTTGAAGGGGGTGATTGAAATTGAAAAAATCAACAATTAAACCAAAAGAAATAGCATACTTGGCAGTATATGTTGCGGTTATAGCCGCCTTGACTTTTACTCCATTCGTTGGTTACATTGGTGTTCATGCTATCACAATCTTACCCTTTATTGTTGTCATTGCTACATATCATTTAGGATTAAAGGGGGCTTTTACTGCTGGATTATCTATTGGAGTTTTTTCTTATATATTAGGAATGAATATAGGTAGCCCAATTTTAGATCCGCTTGTATTAATTTTTTCAAGAATATTACTTGGAGTTATTGTTTGAGCATTTAGTAAACTATTTGGAAAGAGAAAATTATGGAAGGTTGCCTTATTAGGTGCTATTTCTGCTTTTTCAAATACCCTGCTTGTTACTTCGTTTGTGTTTATAGCAAAAACATATAATCATACTTTCCAAGGATTCTCTTTTATTCCTTGAATTATATATTTACAAATTCCTGCGCCTATCGAAATAGCAATATCGGTTTTTTTATCAGCCGCTTCATTTCCTCTAATTAGTTATTTGCACAACAAAAGAATTCAAGATTTAAAAAATGAATGATAAAAACCAGCTTAATTTAATCAGGAACACTTTAATGTTGTTTATTTTTATTTATCCAATATAGAGTTCATATTTTTGAGTAAAATCATACTACTTATTTTAATGAAATACTCATAATATGACACTATTTTGGTGAAGTGCCCCCATAATATGACACTATTTTAGTAAAGTACCCCCATAATATGACATTATTTTGGTAAAGTACCCCCATAATATGACGCTATTTTTGTAAAATACCCCCATAATATGATAATAATTATTTATAATACCCCATAATATGATGTTATTTATTAGGAGGTTAATATGAATCATAATGAAATTAAGGAAAGAGATGCACGTATCAACCAAAGTAAATTGATGCCTACTTTTAAAAGAGATGCATTTACAGAAATACAAAAATGATTAAAAGGAACTCTAAGGGGTGTAATCATTGGAGGATTGCGTCAAATTGGCAAAACTACAATATTAAAACAAATTAGACAATCGGTTAATGATTCAATATTTATAAATATAGATGCATCCATAGAAAAACATGAAGTAATACAATTAGAGAACACATTGACGAGTTTCTATGATAGCGGAGTTAGGTTATTTTTAATAGATGAAATTCAAAATATTAAAGAATGGGGTAATTTTATTACAGATTTAAGCAATAATTTACCAGATGTAAAATTTATTGTTAGTGGTAGTGCTTCATTACATGCTAAAGATTCAAGGGGTTCAGCCCGTTTTACTACATATAACTTATTACCTTTAAGTTTTAAAGAATATTGTGAGTATCATAAGTATTCTAAAAAAGATCCATTAAAAGACCTATTTTCAGAATATGTAGGTATGACTGCATTGTTCGCTTATACTGATAATGATATAATAAATCCCGCTCAAGTTTTTAAGGAATATTTAGAAAGTTACTTCTATGTAGATATTAAAAAATATAATAAAAATATTAGTAAGGAAGATATATGAAAAATTATTAATTTTCTAAAACATAATACTTCGGGTGAAGTTATTAAATCAGATCTTTTAAAAAAAGGTATTGGTAGTAATTATAAAGATTTACATAGCAAATATAATTATTTAGATAAACATTTAAAAGTTTTAGAAGATTATCATTTAATTAAAAAATTAGATAGATATTCATTTGATGGTGGTAAGGGCAGAAGTTATAAAATATATTTAAACCCACATCTATATTTAATGTTATTAGAGGTAACTAATTTAGAAAATTTACCTAATGGAAATAAGGGTTATTTTTATGAATCTTATATTTATTTTTATAGTTTAATAGATAACATAAAGGGCTATATTAAGCAATCATCTAATGCTGTAAAATTTGCTAAACAAGAAATAGATTTTATAACTCATGATAAGTGAATAGAAATTAAATCATCTCAATATACAAAAGATATTAATAAATCATTATCCAAAATATTTATAGAGGGTAATAAAGAGGGCATCAGTAAAGAAATAATATCATTAGACTCTAACCCCAAAATAAATGGAATTAAAAATACATATTTTATAGATATCGTTTCAAAAGATATAGAAAAATAAAATTAGGTATAATCTTCGAAAACTTGATTTGGACAATGCTTTAATAAAATCATATATACATCTGAGCTGATTGCTTAGATTTTTTTCATTTTAATATCCTTTTGAGTCTCTTGTTGCTATATCGTTAAATATAATTTTATATTGATTTTTTGGATCCTTATAACTTAATCATTCAGATTTTATATTATCAAAATATTTACTAACTATTGTCATTTAAATCCTTTTGCTCACTAAGCCTCTTAAAATCAAAATTATTATTTTTGGTCTTACAATAAAAAAGACGCCTCCTTAGAACTTATGTCTAAATTAAGTGTCCCCATTTATATTTTTAACTATGGTGCTTTTGTAATGCTTCTATTGATTTTGAATTTTTATCTACCTTAATCTCCAAGTTGTCTACTTTAGCTTCTAGGTTGTCAAATCTCTTAGTGGATTCACTAATGTGCCTTATTAGTAGTTCTTTAATTTCACTTAATTGTTTTTGTATAGTCACATTTCCTCCATTAAAATTTACCGACTTTGCCGTTGGTATCTCTTTAATTATATCTGCTTTTAATTGCTCGCTTAATTTATTTATGGATATAGTTTTCATTTATCCTCCATATACATATGTATAAAAAGTATGGATAATTGCGATTTTTTATATTATTTTTTATCCAATGATAATATATCGTTCAATGGTCAAAGAGCTATTTATAGAATCCTAAGAAAGGGTAAAAATAAAGTTGATTTAAAAGGTATGAAACTATCTTAAAAAATCAGAAAAATTAAATTAGCAATTACTAAAGAACTAACTGAAGTACTTCAAGATCTAGAAAAAGTTATATTATTACACTCCAATAATCAGGATGTATATTTAGAAATAAGCAAATTATAATGAAGAGGGTGAGTCTCAGGATTATATTAAAATAGTTATATTGGTGTGTAATTATATATGATGTTATTTAACTATTTGGAAAGAGGTTTCATGAACAATTCCGGAATTTGAGGACTGATTTTTAGTGTCTTTATTAACATTGTTAGTATTTGCATCCCGATATGTACTTAAGGTTAAACGAAAAATAAGTAATTTTATTTGGCCTTCAAAATCAAGGCTTAAATTAAGTTCAAGCAAAGCTGTCATTATTGTTATTAACCCCAAGCTAGGGAATTTGTAAAATTAACCAAATAACATAAAGAATATATTTAGATATAATAAAAATATGAAATTAAATAAAAAAGAAACCGAAATATATATAAACTTACAACTTCCAATAATTAAAGGTGAATTAGCGCAAGCTAATAACAAGATAAATACGTACATAGTTGTATATGGCATTTTTATTTCGATATTCACTGGAATTATTTCCTTATTTTCTACTTGGATAACATCCAATAAACTTTATTGAATTGGAATTGCTTTATTTTCTATTCCTTTGTTAGTTGCTATTGTTAAAGTGTGAATATTAATTAAGGCACTAAAACCTAAGTTAGATATTAAAATGCCAGTCAAAGATGGTGCAGCGAATAAAGTAGATATCTATTTATTTACTTCTTATACTAAAATATCCATTAATGATTATTTAGATTTATTTACATATGATGAAAATAATAAAAAAGCAATAA
>JAUELJ010221866.1:0-16142 GCA_031471255.1 Dryodora glandiformis
TCAGCTCTATTTAAATACCCCCTAGCTAAGCCAGCTCCGCCTATATATAACTCTCCTACTACTCCTATTGGTACTGGATTGTTTTGCGAGTCTAGTATATATAACTTAATGTTATTAAGTGGCTTGCCTATATTAGTGTTTATATCTCCTTCTTTATATTTATGTAATGTAGCCCATATAGTACTTTCTGTAGGGCCATAGGCGTTTATAACTCTTCCAAATATATTAGTTAAGATACAATATATATTTTCATTTAAAGGTTCCCCTCCAACCAGACAGATTATTGATTTATAAGTTTTTCTTATATTAGGAAAAACTAAGCTTAGAATACTTGGTGTCTGTTGAATTATATCAATTTCATTAAATCTATTTTTATCTATATTGTTTATATCCGATAAATGTATAGTTGACCCTGTAACTAATGGTAGTCCATACTCTAAACCAAATATGTCAAATACATATTCTGTTAAACTTAATACATTATATCTCTCTACATTAAGATAACATTGCTTGCCAACTAGAAAAGATACTAATGACTCATGCTCTACCATAACACCTTTAGGCATACCAGTAGTACCACTTGTATATATCACATACGCTAAATCATTAGAACTGTTTGTAGTCTCTAATCTTTCTACTGACTCTAATAATATATCCTCACTATCATCTATCGTTAATAATACTGTTGTAGTTATATTCGATAATATATCTAATAAATGACTTTGCGTTATCAATACTTCACTTTGAGTGTCTTCTAATATGTAATTGATCCTCTCTTTAGGATAATTAGGATCAATCGGCACATAAGCTCCTCCTGATTTCATTACTCCTAATATCCCTATCACCATCTCCAATGATCTATCTAAACATAAGGTTATCAATGTATCTGGCTTAATATCATAATTAGATCTTAGGTATCTAGCTAACTGATTACTCCTTTCATCAAGTTGCTTGTAAGTCAACTCTTTATCCTCATATACTAATGCTATGTTGTTAGGGTTTTGGTCAACCTGCTCCTGGAATAACTCATATATCGTCTTATCCTTAGGATATTCTTTATCTGTGTTGTTCCAGTCGTATACTATTGTCTGATAGTCTTCTTTTGTTAATAAACTATATTCAGATACTTTCTGCTTTGCTGAACTAATCTTCGATAATATTTCTATTACTAATCTCTTATAATCTTGAGATAATTGTAATACATATTCCTCACTAAATACCGACTTATTATATAAGCACTTAAATATAACCTTGTCTTTTAGCTTTTGGTACTGTAATGATAAACTTGATCCTCCAATATCAAAATTAAATCTATTTTGTATTTCAATATCCAAATTATCAAACTTAAACTTCTTTGTTTTAAAATTAGTTTGAGCAAAACTTATATCTGATAAATATTCATTGCCTCTTAAAATATCTCTAGTAGGAACATAACTATAGTCAATATCTTCTGATCTTAAACTATCCATAAATAGCTTTGTCTTAATGAAAATATCTACAAAACTATTCTCATTATCATAGTCAACTGGCAATACTAATGTATTTACCTGACCACCATATAACATACTTAAAGCTTCTTTTATCGCTACAGGATAAGATATAGCTATGGATTCAGACTGCTGTGAATATACTTTCAATATATATCCATACAAACTAATTAATACGTTGAATAAACTCACATCATATTCTGATAATATCTTTGGGCCTATCATTCGACTATCTATCTCAAATAATATCTCTCCTATACCATCATCATTAGTAGATACTCTATTTAAATCTATATTGTTACAACCAGATAATTTCTTAGGCCAGTATTCTTTATCTAATACCCTTGCAACCTTATTGGATATTTTAGAATACCTACACTTAATCTGCTCATACTGCTTATTAATATCTAGATTTGGTATAGGCTCTAAATAATATGCTGATAGTTTCTTTATAAAATCGTCTACGCCAGCACCTCCTATTAAAGCGTGGTGTAATACAACTATAAAATCATATACTCCAGACTCCAACTCAAATAATCCAAACCTATATAGTACCCCCGATGAAATATCAAATGGCGCTGTAGCCCAACCCTTTATGTATTCAACATCTTTATCAACATAATACTCTAAACCTTCTACTGATATATTCTTAACCCAATGCAAATTATCAATATCACCTTCAAGATGACTATTAACAATTATATGATCCAATACAAAACTGTTAAGTGCTCTATTAAGCCTATCTATATCAAGCTGCCCTTTAACTCTTTGATCGAAAACTATGTTATAGTCGCTTCTTGTAGGATCTAACTGTGCCTCTAGCCAAAATCCTTTTGTATATTCTGTCGCATTAACTAACTTCATCTAAAACCACTTTTATAAACTAAATAAATAAAATTATATAAATAAATATATAAAAACCATGAAAAAAACCAGCATTCTATTAATATTAAGCAATAGCCGGCACCGTCAAGTTAACTGAGCTTAATGTCATCTAGTGTATAATTATATCAAATTCATCTTATTATTTCTAAATCATGCTTACACAAAAACCTAAACGATATCGTTATCCAGCAGAGATTATCAGTTATGCTATTTGGATGTATCATAGGTTTAATACCAGTTATAGAGATATAGAAGAAATGCTCAGATATAGAGGCATTCTACTATGTTAGCACCAGGCCGACTTAAGCAACAGAGCAAAGAGCAACTGGTTTGCCTCTTTCTTCTGTTGTACAAGTGCAAGTTGATCGTAATTCAGTATGGACAAGACATTCTCCTAAAAGTTCCTATAATCCAATGAGTAGGAATATACACCGTGATATGATGGTGAATTCTATCATATATCCTTGCAATATTAGCATAACGAAGCTAGAGTACAATACACGCTTTAATAATAGGTACTTATTGTGCAATTAGTTTTAGATAGATATAAAATAAGCATGCATAGAAATTTGCACAATAAGATAGATGTTTTTTTATTGCCTGTTGCCGATAATATTTCAAATATAAATTTGGATATTATCCCTCAAGAACAAATTAACGATATTAATAAATATCATCAACAATCTGATCGAAACAAAAAACTAATTGCTCGTTCATTTCTATTTGGCTACTGCCAAAGTCACTATAACATAAATCAGTTTGACTTTTCATATAACAAGTACAAACAACCAAGGTTTGAATATTCACCAGTCAAATTTAGTTTATCCTATTCAGGAGAATATATTTTGATCGGTATTTCAAAGTGCAAAGAAATCGGAGTTGATATTGAGCAAAAGAGTAACGAATTAGAATACACTGAAATGGCGCCATTGGTGATGCACAAAAAGGAGCTTAAATTATTTTATACTCTTTCAAATCAAGATAAAGTGAACTATTTTTATACTCTATGGTCAAGTAAAGAAGCACTCGTGAAAGCTCTTGGGAAGGGGTTTTATTTTTCAATAACTGAGATTGAATTACAAACCAATAGACAGATATTTTTTGATGAAAGCATTTATTGTCACGAAAATATAGCATATCTAACTGATTATGCCGTAAGCATAGCATATACAAATTAAAATAGTTTAGAAAAAGATAAAGGGATAATAAGATGAATAAAATACAAGATAGATGGGAAAAAAGAGCAACGGTAAGAAGCAGGCCAAGAATAATTTATCATGCTAATGAAACTGGATACTTTTTCCCTTTATCACATCAACCTTTATGCCTTCACCCTGAAGTAGAAGCCTTAGGAGAGGATGCGTTAAATTATATTTTGGCGCAATCCTTGTATAAATATACAAATGATATTGCGACAATTGAGACTCGTATTGTTAATCAAGCGATCCTGTCAGTAACTACTGATGCATTATCAATTAAATTTTCGTCTGAGCAAAAAATAAATTTATTTACCGTTATGATAGATGAAGCATATCATGCTTATGTAGCTTTTGATGCAATGCTTCAAATTCAAGAACATACTGGAATCAAACCACTATCTCTACCTAAAGAAATTCAAATTGAAAAAGCTATTAAGCTTGTGAAGGAAAAATTACCTGAAAAATACCATGGTGTCTTTAGTTTAGTCACAGTTTGCCTTGCAGAAAACACCTTGACCAAAGAAATTGTCACCATGATTGATAAAAATGAAACACACCCATTTTTTCAAAGATTAATTAAAGATCATTTATCTGATGAATCTAGGCATTCAGGCATATTTTTTAAATTATTAAGTTATATATGGGATGGAATAGATAATGATTGTAAACAGAGCATCGCAAACATATTACCAGCATTTTTGGAGCATTATCTAGGCTTAGAAGTTCAGATTGAATTTGATAAACAAGTTCTGGTTCACTTGGGGATTTCTTCTGATGATGCTGATGATGTTCTATCGGATACCTACGCTAATTTCAATCTGACGAGTCGCCATCCAATGTTAAAAAACATATTAACGCAGTTAGAAAAAGCAGGTGTGATGGATGATATCATGTTACCAATATTTAAGGAAAAAGGCTGGGCATAGTTATGAAGGAATTAAAGATAGTAATTGTTAACAGTGAAGAGCAAGATATTCTTGTTGAAGAAATTGAAGATTTGGGCCATGAGGCATTATCGGTAAATAACATATCAGATACTCCAGATGAGTATGATTATTTATTGTTTTTTGAAGAGTCATATGCAAAAGAGTGTATTAGTAATAGTCATGTTGAAATAACAAAAACCTTAATTCTGAATAAAGATATTAACGCTCAAGTTATTTTGTTAAAGAGCTTATCTGAAGCATATCTTGTAGAAATAATTGAAGGTGACTCTTATTCTAATGAAGAAATAATTGAACTAATAGCAGATGCAATAATTATCTTGTCCAAAGAAAATTTAACCAGTCTTGGAACTATTTTTCTTAAAGCAGATGATGAAAGTTCAAAGAAAATAAAACAAAAAAATAATTTATTAAGTGCCGATGATTATCAAAAAGTAATTTATGATTGGAATGCTACAGATAAAGATTACCCTAGACATAAAACCATTTATCAGCTTTTTCAAGAGCAGGTGGAAAAAACACCTAGTAATATAGCTATATCTTATGCTAATGAAGAAATAACTTACCAAAAATTAAATGAATACAGTAATCAGCTGGCAAGATATATACGAGAAGAGTATGAAGAAATAACAAAGAAAGAGTTAAAATCTAATACTTTCATTATTCTTTGCATGGATAGAAGCATAGAGCAAATTATTGCTATATTTGCTATTTTAAAAGCTGGTGGTGCTTATATTCCAATAGACCCTGATTATCCCCACGAAAGAATTAAATATATTGTTGAAGATTCTGATGCTAAGTTAATTTTATCTACTACCGATATAAAACCTAAGCTAATTGATTTAACTGCTAATGATAGATCTTTGATTTTATTGGATGATTGCCAGTATAAACAATATGGGATAAATAATTTAAACTGCCACAGTAAAGCAGACGATCTTGCTTATGTTATTTATACTTCTGGTACTACGGGTAAACCTAAAGGAACATTGATTGAGCATAGGTCGTTAATTAATCTTGTATATGGTCAAAAAATTAGTTTTCAAGTATCAAAAAATAGTATAATTTTACAGTTTGCATCTTCTGGCTTCGATGCTTCTATTTCAGAAATATTTTGTGCATTAACTTTTGGTGCCAAGTTGGTGATCATTGTTGGTGATGCTAGAAAAGATGAAAGTTTATTTTTCTCTTTTATGGGGCAACAAAAAATAAGTCTTGCGACTTTGCCACCTGCTTTGCTAGAGAGTTTTGAATATCAAGCGCTACCATATCTAAAAACATTGGTTCTTGCTGGAGAAAAATGTTCATATAAAAAAATGGATCTTTGGAGTAAGAATAGACTATTAATTAATGCCTACGGCCCAACAGAAGGTACTGTTTGTGCTACAGCGCATTTGTATAAAGACGGTGATTCAAATACCAATATTGGCAAGCCGATTAATAATGTGAAAGCATATGTACTTGATCTAGATTTAAATCCAGTTGGCATAGGATGTGAGGGTGATCTTTATATTGGCGGAGACTGCCTTGCTAAAGGATATTTAAATCAAGAAGAGCTTTCATCAGAAAAATTTATTCCTAGTCCTTTTAATGCTGATATTAGTAAAAAAGAGATAGATAAAATTTATAAAACAGGGGATTTGGCTAGGTGGTTGCCCCAAGGAGAGTTGGAATATATTGGTAGAAATGATGATCAAGTCAAAATTAGAGGGCATAGAATTGAATTAAGAGAAATTGAACAAGTAATAACTGAATATCATGGCGTGAATCAATGCCTTGTTTATACAGAGACAGATAGTAATTCAGCATTATATATTATTGCCTATTACATTGCTGATGATATTGTTTCTCATCAAGACTTTTTTTCATATTTAGAAATACAGCTACCTGATTATATGTTGCCATCATTTTTAATGAAAATTCTGAAAATTCCTTTAACTATAAATGGTAAGATTGATAAAGAAGCATTGCCACGACCACAACATAAAATAGTTTTAGAAGAAAATAAACCCAAAACAACGACTGAAGCCTTTCTTGTTAGTTCTTGGGAGAAATTAATTAAATGCGGCGATGTTTCAAGAATTGATAACTTTTTTGGTGTAGGTGGACATTCATTAATTGTCACTAAATTAATTTCTTCGATAAAAAAAGAATTAAATTGTATTCTTGTCCCGCGTATTGTGTATGAAACCCCTGTATTAAAAGATTTGGCTGAGTACATTGATAAAAATAATATTAATTATTCTAATACCAAATCTCAAAGTGAAAATAATTTAAAGAAAGTATCAACTAAAGATGTATTGGCCAGTTCAGTGCAAGAAAACATGTGGAATATTGGTCAATATGATACTGTTGGTCTTAAAGCGTACACTATAGCTGTAGCCATAGAACTTTCAGGTGTTATAGATCATAAGTGTTTATCTGCTGCTATTGATGATATTTTATCAGTTCATTCAGGTCTAAAAACAAGACTGTTGCTTAAAAATAATAAGTTATATCAATTTGAACATGAAGATAAAATATCTTTAGAAATTATTGATGCTATTGATGATGATATTTATCATACAATGTTACAAAATGAGATTGATTATACTTTTCATCTTTCAGAAGAGGCTTTAATTAGACCAAAGTTTTTTCAGCTCTCAAAGAGCAATGGGATTCTGAGTTTAGTGCATCATCACGCTATATTAGACGGTTTTTCAATAGGATTGATTATTTCAGATATTTGTAAGTTTTACTCTAAGCATTTATCAGGCAATCCAAATATCGATCAACCTGAAGTTAAGTTTAATTATATAGATTATAGCGTATGGCTAGATAATTGGATATCAGAAAAAGGGCAAGTTGCAATTGATTTTTGGCAAAAAAATATACCTAAAAATTCAAGTTTAACATTACCACCAGACAATAAAAGACAACCATACCTTACATTTTCTGGTAATACTATTTCAAAAAAATTATCGCAAACAACTATGGCACAATTAGAATTGTTAGCGGCTAAGCATAATCTCCCGCTTTTTAGTATTTTTCTAGGTTCATTTTTATTGCTGCTAAGTAAATATTTAGATGAAACTGATCTTACTATTGGTATCCCATTTGCTACTCGCGAAATTGATGAGGTTATGAAAATAGCAGGATGTTTCATAAATAGTCTACCATTTTCAATTAGTGTTGATAAAGATGTTATTGAAAATAGCGCTATTAGCTTTTTTAAAAAAATTAATCAAAATATTATATTGTTACAGGAGCATCAACGTTATCCTGTTGAAAAAATAACAGATCATATTAACCTTAACACATTGCCTGGGTTTAACCCTCTTTATCAGGTACTTTTTGTTTCAGAAAAGTTTGGTTTAGATGAAACTGCTTTTGATGATTTTAAAATTGAACAAAAACATTTTTCAAATAATACCGCTAAAGTTGATATTAGTGTATATATGCATGAAAGAGATGGTGTTGTTGACTTTGATGTTGAATATAACAGTGACCTTTATAAAGAAGGTACCATTCAAAATCTAGTTACATATTATTTTAATATTCTAAAACAAATCACATTAAATGAACCTGATTTGTTGGTTAAAGAAATTAATTTAATCTCTAAAAGTGATCTAGATAGTGTTTTAAATTTAGATGATGATGAAGTTCAGTCTAACAATATTTTAGGCGTTAATTTAGTAGAAGCATTCCAAAAGCAAGTATTAAAAACTCCAACCAATATTGCAGTAACAGATGAAAATAATTCACTTAGTTATCAAGCATTAGACGAGTTGAGCAATCAGCTATCTAAAGAGATTTTGCACACTATAGATCATAAGGTAAAAGAGATAGCTGACAAGGTTGGTCTAGTTGCTTTCTATTTGGATCGGAATATAAATGCAATTATTAGTGTTCTGGCTATTTTGAAGTCAGGGTTTGGCTATTTGGCTTTTAATCATAGTTATCCTGAAGAAAGATTATCTTTTATATTAAAAGATTCTCAAGCGACTCTATTATTAACTCAAAACTCATTTATACAAAAATCTAAAGAAATTAATATAAATAGTATTCCAGTTATTAATTTAGATGATAAAAAATACCTTAAGAATACACCTGAACCACTAACAGAAAATATTAACCAAAATGACCTTGCATATGTCATATATACATCCGGGACTACTGGTCAACCTAAAGGTGTTATGTGCTCTCACGCAAATTTATTGAATCTTGCTCAATATTGTATATCATCATATAAAATTAATGAACAGGATAAGGTTGCACAATTTTGTAGCTTTTCATTTGATACGTTTTGCTCTGATTGGGCAACATCAGTTTTAGCTGGAGCTGAGCTTATATTGATACCCAATGCTGTTCGTAAAGATATGGTTCAGTTAACTAAGTTTATAGTTGATAAATCAATTAGTTTTATAGATATACCTACCGCTGTTCTTAAGAGTTTAACAGCTGGAAATTTAGAAAAATTTAAAACACTGCGCTACTTAAAGGTAGGAGGTGAAGACCTTAGAGGTATGCAACCACTTACAAATTCACCTTTTACTATTATAAATGCATATGGTCCAACAGAGTGTACTGTAGAGTGCATAACTTATCCTATAAGCTCCAAAGATGGTTTAAAACAATCTATTATTGGAAAGCCGATAGCAAACCTAAAAGCGTATGTATTAGATAAGTCATTATCAATTGTTCCACCATTAATAGCTGGTGAGCTGTATATTAGTGGTGCTGGGGTAGCATTAGGTTATTTAAATCGTCCTGATTTAACCAAAGAAAATTTCATTGAGAATCCGTATGCAACAAAAAATGATAAGGTAAAAGGTTATACCAGATTATATAAGACTGGTGATTTAGTTAAGTGTTTGCCTTCTGGAAATTTGGAGTATATAGGGCGAAATGATGGTCAAGTTAAAATTAGAGGGCATAGAATTGAATTAGGTGAAATAGAGGCATCTCTTATATCATTTTCCTCTATAGATCAAAGTGTAGTTATTGTTAATAATGATACGCCAGAATTGACAAGGCTTATTGGTTATATAGTTTCTGATACTGAGTTTGATGAGGTAACGATACAATCTTATTTACATGAAAAATTACCTGATTATATGGTGCCAACTAGAATAATAGAAATTGACAAAATACCATTAACGCACAATGGAAAAGTGGATATAAAAGCCTTGCCTAAGGTTAATGAAAAGGAATTATTAGAAAAAGAAAAACCTGCAACTGAAGTGGAAATATTTTTGGCGCAGACCTGGATGAAGTTATTAAAAATTACTATCATTTCAAAAAACGATAGCTTTTTCTCTCTTGGTGGGCATTCTTTATTAACACATTTGGTGCTTAAAGGAATAAAAAATAAATATAGTTGCCAGTTAAAAGCAAAAGATATTTACACCAATCATGTATTAAAAGATTTAGCCCTACTCGTTGATAAGTTGCGATCTAAAAAAGATGGTAATAAAATTCAAAATATTGTAATCAAACCTGGGTATAATTTAAGAGTTTTGGGTACCCCAATTCAGCAAGGTATATCCTTGATTTGTAGTCATGATCAATGGTCATCTCAATCTTATACCGTTCCAGTGTTTTATAACTTATATTGTGAATTAGATGTGCCAGCGTTTAGAATAGCGATTGATAAACTAATTGGACGCCATGAAATTCTTAGATCAAGAATGGTTGAAGAAAACGGGGTTTTTTATCAAGTAAATGACCTTGACGTAAGTTTATTCTTTATTGAAGATAACATCGATAACATTAATCAAAGCATTCAAGATCAATCAACCTTTATTTTTAATCTAGAAACAGGGCCCTTGTTTCACCCTGTGTTATACAAGGTTAAAGGCCAAAATAGATATATTTTAGGCTTAACACATCATCACGTTATCGCTGATGGGTTTTCACTTCAGGTATTATTAAGTGATTTATTGGTTTTATATGAAATTCAACTAGGAGTGGTGCATTTATTACAACCTCTTTCTTATCAGTATTCCGATTATAGTTGTTGGTATTACAATTATATGCAAGAGGATGTTGTTAAAGGTCATATTGATTATTGGAAAAATAACTTTCAACAGCAAGAACCATTCACTTTGCCGCGAGATATAGGTAAGCACAATAATATGGTGAAGAAAGGTAAGGTACTATCTTTTGAATTATCTCTGAATATGAATGATTCGATTCTAGCTCTGGCTAATGAATTACACGTGTCGGTGTTTTCTGCGCTGCTTGCTTTATTTAAACTGACAATTAGTAAGTTAGCAGATCAACAGTGTGCTTGTGTTGGTGTGCCAATGGCAATCAGAGATATTGAAGGCTTAGAGTCTTTGGTTGGGTGTTTGATTAATGCGTTACCAATATCGTCAGATATTAATAATTCAGAATCAATACATGATTATATTAAAAAGGTATATGCAGTATTAATTGATGTACAAGATCATCAGAATTTGTATTTTTTTGATTTTGCTGAAGAATTAGATGTGACTGTTAAGGAGGGTTTTGATCCATTTTTTCAGATTTTGGTAGTATCAGAGCAATTTGATATGCCAGAGATTTTTTCAAAATATAATATTGAAGATTATCCGTCCCATAATCATTCTGCAAAGTATGATCTGTCTCTGTTTATCTATGAAAAAAATAAACAGATTAGTTTTGTTATTGAATTTAATAACAGTCTATACAATCAAGAAACTATAAATTCGTTGAAGGATTACTTTTTGTCAATAATTCATAAATCAGTAAGTAACCCTAAGCAATTAATTGGAGATATAAGTTTATTAACTAATGAAGATTATCAAAAAATAATCTATGATTGGAACGCAACAGAGGTTATTTATCCTCGTGCTAAAGCAATTCATCACCTATTTGAGGAACAAGTTAAAGTTTCAGCTGATAAATTAGCTCTAGTTTATCAAGGTGAAAAGTTGACTTATAAAGAGTTGAATCAACAAGCAAATAAACTGGCGCATGGTATTAGAATAATTTATCAAGAAGAAACGGGTCAGCCATTAACTCCGGACACTATTATTTTGCTTTTTGTGGAGAGGGGTTTAGAGTATATAGTCGCTATGCTGGCTATATTTAAGGCTGGTGGGGCATATGTGACTATCAAATATAGCGAACATACTGAAACAACAATTAAATATAATGCTCAATCTAATGCAAGAATTGAATATCTTATGGAAGATACACATAGCAAGGTATTACTTACTAATCTTAGACATAAAAATGAAATGGAAAAAGTTTGCGGCAAGAGAGAAATTTCTATTTTGACTGTGGATGATATCTCTTGCCAACAAGAATCACCAAATAACCTTAGTGTTAATGTTAGTTCTTCAGATTTAGCTTATATTTTATATACTTCTGGAACCTCTGGTAACCCTAAAGGGGTTATGATTGAGCATAAGTCTGTCATTAATACTGTAACAGATTTATTTGAAACCTATAAGTTAACAAACTGCTCAAAAGTTTCTATGTATTCATCGACGATATTTGATGTGGCAATGTCAGAAATTTGGTCTACTTTATTACAGGGCGCAGAGCTACATATATTGGCACATGATATTAGAATCAATGCTAACAAGCTCTCCAATTATTTATTGGATCAAAAGATAAACTATGCCTTTATACCACCAGTGATACTGCCAAGCATAAATAAAACCAACTATCCTGACTTGAAAGGAATACTTTATGCCGGCGAGCCATGTGATCAGCAGACTGGAGAATACTGGTCTAAAGTCTTATCTTTATATAATTTATATGGACCAACTGAGGCAACGATATATGCGACAAAAAAACTTGTTTCTCCTGATACATTACAGGTGATTGGTAAACCTATATCAAACACAAAATTATACGTTTTAGATTCAAATTTAAAGCCAGTTCCAATAGGTACAATGGGTGAGCTATATATTTCTGGAGCTGGTTTAGCAAGGGGTTATTTTAATTTAGAAGAATTAAGTAATGAAAAATTCATTATTAACCCATTTATCAGAAGCCATGATGACCAAAAATTTTATTCACGCATGTATCGAACAGGTGATTTGGTTAAATGGTTGTTAAATGGAGATTTAGAATATCTTGGACGCAATGATTTTCAGGTTAAAATAAGAGGTCACAGGATAGAATTAACAGGAATTGAGGCCTGTCTTTCATCTTATCCGGGTATAAAGTCCAGTGTTGTTGTCGCTAATGTAGATAATTCATCATCTGATTATTTGATAGGATATTATGTGCCTGAATTTCCAATAGATGAAAATAGTTTAAGACAGTACCTAGATAATGAATTAATTTACTATATGGTTCCTACTTGGTTGATTGCTATACCTGAAATTCCTATAGCTAAGAGTGGCAAGGTAGACAGAAAAGCCTTACCAAAACCAATTAGAGATAAGTTTTTTAAACAAGATAATCCTGATACTAAAACAGAAAAATATCTAGCCGCTATCTGGTTGAATTTACTTAAGCTTGATGCTATCGGTACAAATGAAAATATTTTCACTATTGGTGGAACCTCTATTCAGGTGATTAAGTTAGTAGCAATACTAAATAAAGAATATGCTACAAAAATATTAGTTAGTCATATTTATCAACACCCGACTATAAGGTCACTAGCTAAAGAGATTGATCGTGAGGCAATGGGTGATTACAATCCATTAATTTTATTAAAAAGCATCGAGACACCTGAAAATTTATTTTTATTTCACACCGCAAGGGGGAGTGCAGAAGTATATTATAATTTTTCAAAACTGATTAATGCAAATGTGTATGGCATTGAGTCATATAATTTATACAATGATGAGTTAATTTTAAATTTAAATTCTTTGGCTGATTATTATTACCATCAACTTATACAGGCTGTGGATAAATTGATAACGCCTGTCCTAGCTGGTTGGTCTTTTGGTGGGATATTGGCATTAGAGGTAGCCAATTTATTTTCGTTAAATAAAGGTATTATGCCAACTGTGATTTTGTTTGATACGTTGTCACCTAAGGTTTTTCAAACAGTAAAGAATCAAATATCAGATAGTAGTTTAAAACATGTTAATACCTATGGGGTTCAAGGTAATTATAAGAAAAAATCTGATGCTATCGGTCAATTGTTTGATGAAATGATAATTACTTATCAACCTCAAAAATATAAAGGTGAAGTGGTCTTATTTAAGGCAATGTTAGCTGATGAGTATGAAAATATTACTCTAGAGCAAGCAAATAAAATGCAAGTCAAGATGGTAGAAAAATTTCCTGATAATGGATGGGGTGATGTGTTCTTAAATCTTAAAGTAATCAACCTTAGTGTTTCTCATGAGAAAATGTTTTCTGATGGTAATGAAAATATGTTTGTTGAATATATTCAAAATATAATAAAACCACTTAATTAATGGAGCGATATATGAAAACAGTCGTTATGATTGGCGCAAATAATTTATACCAATATGATTGGTCTAGCCTTCTCCAAAAAAATATTAATATTGTAATTTTATCTGGGAAACATACTAAAGAAAAAAATAAGAAGTTAATTGATGACTATAACCTTAATCACAAAATCATTCCGACCATTCCATTTCCAGACCCTGATGTAGAGCTATTTGATGAACACTCTATTTACCCTGTTTGTAAAGAGCTATTGGAGGATAACATGGACTTAGTTCTGTATACAGATGATGAGAAATATATGATTCAAGTGTCACTTGTTCGCGATATGTTAAATATTAGTGGACCCAAGATAGATGATGTTCTTAAATTTAGGGATAAGGTGTTGATGCGAGAAAAATTATCTGGCTCTGGTATGAATCTTACTAAATACATTAAATTAAACCGAAATGATTTGCCTACGTATCAAGATCTTGAAGTTGCCTTTAAAGAAAAAAAGTTTGTGATTAAGCCCACACTATTAGCTGGGTCATTTGGGTTTTATGCAATTGCATCTAAGATGCAGTATGATAATGCAATGAAAGAACTTAGTAGCTTACCAGAAGATCTACAAATTATGGCCGAAGCTTTTATGCCAGGAGAGTTATTTCATTTTGATGGAATTATTAATAATGGTGAATTGGTATTAGATGTTATATGCCTTTATGCATACCCAAATAGTGACTGCAAGAATGGGAAAGTTTTATCTTCCATTCCAATTCTTAGAAATAAAGCGTTATATTATAAGATATATGAATATTGCAACAAGGTATTGAAAATTTTACAACCTAGTGATGGTAGTGTTCATTTAGAATTATTTTACGAAGAAGGAAGAGAGATTCTTTCATTTTTAGAAATTGGCAATCGTCCTCCAGGCTCCCACGTTAAGGCATTATATGAGCTGAATTATGATTTTAATATTTATCAATATTCTTTACTGGCCGCAATTGGACTTTTAAGTTCCAAGAAAGTTAATAAAGGACAAGAAAATATTGACACCAAAAGTGCTAAGTATATTTTTAATGGCTATATCCCAAAAATGAATGGTTACTTTGATTTTTTACAAATTCCACCCCTAAATGGTCGTATAAAAATACGGTCCTTTAAAAAATACCAAGATAGACTCTCTAATCCTTTATCAGTTGGAGATACCCTCGCATATTTTGAAGTAATAAATCAAAGCTATGAAGAATCTAAAATGGATTTTAACATTCTGAAGACCAATACAAAAAGTTTGTTAAATCTTATAAGATCTGAAAATAAATGAAGATAATATATATAATACTGTATTTATTAACCCAAGCAGGTATTGGTTGTTTTATTGCCTTGATAGGGTTCAATATTTCACCTGTAATTGTATTGCTAGCAATTTCTATTATAAGTACACTATTTTTTCTTACATTAAAACGTAAATCCATAAGTAAAATTATCGCAGCATTTAAAGCTAGACCTTTATTATTCTTTAGCCTCTTTTTATATACTGCCCTTTCCTGGGTTTTTGTTTATTGCGGAACCATTATTGGAAGCCCTGGGCTACAGTTAATATTGATGATTTTAACAGCAACTATCGTCGCCGCCACATATCAAAGAAAATATTTTAAGTTTTTGGGCGGGATAATCTTAATGGCATTATTTTATATGTTTATCAGTGAGGCAAATATTTATGCTTTAACCTTTGGGATTATGTCAGGGGTTACTGCATATTTATACCAGAAACAATCAAATGTGCTATCTCACATATATGACATTAATGTCATGGAGATACTGGCTATTAGATTTATACCGTTCATTTTTATCTTGTTTATTATGACCATATTTATCTTTGATATAAGTGCTATAAGTTCGTATGATACCTTTCTAGTATTACTAATATCAATATTGATTATTATTCCAACATTCTTGTCGCAAAAGTGTATACATCTATTAAAAGAAGATAAATTTAGTTATATGTCATCCTTACTTCCAATGGTCGTTTTTGTGATGCAGGATTTTCTAGGAATATCCCATAATGGCATTCTAATTTATATTCTTGTCGGTATTATGGGTCTTTTTATGACATACGAGATGGTAATAAAAGCATTTAAGAAATAACCTGATTGACTGCTTTCCGATCTTCCGTTTTCGCAGCTATGTTAGCACCAGGCCAAGTTATGAAACAGTAAGAACATGGAGTAATAAATTTGGTAAATCTTTTGCTGATGTAATAAAAAAGAAAGAGCCTA
>JAUELJ010221867.1:0-10139 GCA_031471255.1 Dryodora glandiformis
ACATGGAGAAAGTTGGTGTGAAATTGTGAAGACATGGAGAACGTTGGTGTGAAATTGGGAAGACACTGAGAAAGTTGATCATCTGAAAACTCCAGACATGACTCCCAAGACACAATCATATCCTTATGCGTTTCTTCTACTTCTTTGTAAAGTGGATAATTTTCTTTGATCAGGAGAGGAACTTGTTTGTCAAATTTAGTGATTCTTCCTTCCAAGCTGCGGAGGAAATCTTGAGTGGTCGCACATTTTTGTAGGGCCTTTTCCACGAGAGATGGACTCTGAAGAGTTTTATCGTCTAACAATAAAAGTTTGCGCTTTTCTGCTACGATATCTTGGACATCATTCATATCACTGATGACTTGATGCGACGTCAAGGCCTTGCTAAGAGTGACCTTGTACTCATTAATGCAATCCTGAATAGAATTCCACTTGGTGACTACAGCGTTCAGTTTGGCCGCAGCCGCGGATCCCTCTTCAGTTTTATTGACATCAATCTTGTGACCTGCTTCGAGAACCCGATTGATCTTTTCGTTGACCGTCATCTCAGTATTTTCTTCGTTAAGTTTATGTTGTAATTCTTTACAATGATCCAAATCCCGACCAATATCTGATACGTTGGACATGTATTCTTTTTCGCGCACCATGGCCTCAATGGAATCAATTTCAGATTCGAAATTGTACATGTCAAGTGCATCTTGCAACTCCCTACGAATCTTGTTGGAAAGGTGGTTTAGCTGCTTCCATAGTTTCGATAGGGCGTTTAATCTTGATTCAGTTTCCTCAGCTTCATGATTGGCTTGAATTAGTATCTCACCCTTTGCCACAATTCCTTCATAGATAACTTGATGCTTTGATATTTCATTTTCAAAGACAGTGTATTTTTGAAGGACTTTGATTTTCTCACTCAATGACCCTTGTTCGTAGTCTTTCGCAGCCTTTGAGAATTTATCCATTCGTTGGTTTATCCAAGTCTCTACTTCGGCGACATCTCTCTGAAATTCTAACCACGTCATCATGTACTTGAGATGAATCTCACGAGCTTCAATCATTTGTGTGACTTTGGCCTGATATGAAAACACTTCCTTGACCTTCACTTTGATATTGTCCGAATCAAAATGATTTTGCATCACCAATTTCTTTGCGTGTGATTGGAGAACTTTTAACTTTTCCTCAAAATTCTTCACCTTCACATTATTAGTTTCGAATATTTTGAGCTCTTTCTCGATAGCCTCCATATCTTCCACATTGACGGTCCGATTTATCAATCGCTCAAGACCATTATAAAATGTTTCGATTTGCTTCGTATCCCGTAGGAAAAAGTGCAAGTCAATTAGTTGGTCCAGGTAAACCTTCTTTTGTTGCCAAACCATGTGAAGAGATTCTCTCTCTGACAGGACCGCTGAGAGTCGACTATCAATTTCATCTGTGAAAGGATTTCCTCGTTGTTCCATGCCTTGACTGACTTGAATGAGTTCTTGAAAGTCATTTTCCTTAGCTTCAATTTCGCTTTTTGTTGATTCGTGCTCAGATTTCAATAATTGGGCTTCAGCAACGTTACCAACCTTTTCCTGAGACACAAACATTATTTTTAAAGGTGAACACCAAGACATCAAATCTTGACAACTCAAAATGAACAATTGAAGCTCATAGTTTGATTGAAGCATGTGTTTGTGAGCCTTTGACCGTTCTTGAAGGTTGTCCCAGTTGTTCCGAACTACAGCCAATTGTTCAGCGATGTGTTCAGCATTTGCACCTGGATATTTCGATTGAAGATTTGCTGAATCCGTGGCAAGAGTGTCTAATTGTTTTTTCAAAGCCACGAGGTCATTGTCGAATACGTCCTGAAGGCGTAGCAATCTCTGTGTTGATTTTATATCTTTTCCAGTCTCATTGCCCAACGACGAGTTCTTTTCTTGAATTCGGAGCAAGGCTTCTGCGATGTCTCTATTGAACTTGTGAATTTCCCCAGCGGCTTCTAGTTTTTTGCCTCTTACTTCGCTAACAGAAATCAAGTCATCCCAAGCTTCCAGACAATCATCTCTATTCTTCACAATGAGCTTAGCTACTTCAGGATCTGGATTTTGCAACCTTTGTGATAATGTGACGCAATTGTCCAATTTTTCTTTTCCATTGTTGACTTCTTTGCTGAGGGCATCATATCGACTGAGCAACACCTCTAAATGCTCATAATCTTGGCCCAGGTCTTGAGAAGATGCTACAATTTTCTTTTCTTTTATCCATTTTTGCAGCTCCGAGCACTCCCTCAAGAATTCGTAATATTGGAGCTGTGACATCAACAAATTCCTTCGCATTCGTGAGGTCTTTTGAAGAGACGTTAATTCTTGGGTCAACGAAGCATCTTTACGCTTTAATTGCTCTGCCATGGGATGATCAGACTGACATAGGGTTGCAGCGTTGCTTTTGACTTCATTGATGATACCAACGTAAGAATCCAGTTCAAGTTCAATGGCTTTTTGTTTAGTCAGGTACATGAGAATAGTATCTTCATCTTTGCCATGGGATTGAGAGTCAATAAGAGATCGCTTGACGTCAATCCAACTTTCAATCTCATTCATCTCTTCGATGGCGGTGTAAATCTTGGCGGCTGTTTCAACTTCTATGGCACGTTCTTGAAGCTTTTGCTGCAGAGCATCAGTAGCCTCTTGCAATATCACGCAAGCAACATCAACTTGCTCCTTGTTATTATCATAATTTTCAAATTTGTCACCTCTTTCAAGTAAGTCATCGATGACTCTAATGTGGTTTGCAACTTCTTCCTCCAAACTTTTATGACGTTTAGTTAGAGAACGAACCTGCATGAGGTCAGCAGAATTAGAAATTCCACTTCCAACAACTTTTTCTTTTTCCTGAACCCACTGTAGTTCCGCATTCAACTCAGACATGATCTGATGAAACTTCAGAGACTTTTGCAAATGTTTCTGTCGTTCTTCAAACAGTGGCTTGATGCCATCAAGATTCTGTTTGCACTCGCGTAAGTTTTTGTCAATGTGTTCTTTCTTGGCGTGGTTTTCTTCCATGTCGATGACTTCGGCCTCCAGACTTTTATATTTTTGTTCAACATTTTTGATGGTGTTAGCTGTTCCTTTGCTCTTGACGATGAGTTGATTACAATGCTTGACATCACTGATTTCAACCGGAGACTTTAACTCTGTAGCAATTGCTGTCACTTTGTCGTTAATGTCATCAAGACCCTTTGTGAGATCAACGTCATGCAAGGATTCTTTAATGAATGCATATTTCCATTCAATTTGCTCACCGAGGTTCTCCCACGATGTTTCTAGATCTTGAAACTTTTCTTCTATCACATCAACATCTGGATGACCTTCCTCACGCATTTTCTCGACCCTGTGACGAATCAGTTTCATTTCACTGGCGTTCGCCTTCACCTCTCCGGCGAGAACTTCGTGCTTTTTCAATTTGTTGCGTAAATGTATTGGATCGCGATAACTATGATCCTGAGCCAACTTCTCTTTCTCTTTAATAAACTGAAGCATGTCATCCATCGTCGTGAGGAGTTCAAAAAGAATTTTGTTGTCTTGGACTTTCTGGTTGCAATTGTTGAACTCTTCATTCAAATCATTCCAGTGATCTCTGATAACGTCTCTCCTATGAATACAGTCTTCAAAGTTGACATGTAAATCTGGATTCAATTGCTCCGCCGATTGTAGGAACTGATCGACTCTTTTGACGTAACTATCAACCATAGACGACAAGCGCCCTAGCCGTTTAACCGCGTCATCCAGTTCTTCCTCCGACATACGTTTGTTGAACTCTGGAAGTAGCCGGCGACAAGACGCAATGTGTGATTCAATGGCATCGGCTTCCTGTATGTAAGCCTTAAAATTAGAGACTTGATCGACAAAATGTTTCTTGGTGGCGAGAATTTCAATTAATTCATTATGATCCATGATGACATCGTCTACGGTCTTTTTGAACGACCCATTTTGAGGATTTTGTGTTAAAAGTGCTTCCGTCACTTTTTTAAGCTCTTCAAGGTCGTCACTCTTGGCTTTCGCCTCATCTGTAATCTCTTCCGTCACTGATTTAATGACATCTGCCTTTGATACTTCATGTGGCTGAGTTTTAAGTTTGGATTTTGTAGCAGTTAACCATTCTTGGTGTTCCTTAGTCATTTTTGCTAACTTTTTCTCATTGATTTTTGTTAGAAGTTGGGAGCCTTTTTGATCAAATTTTTCTTCAAGCTGCTGGTGAAGTTGTGTAAGTTCTTTAACTTGAGGAGCAACCGTTGTGGCTTCTTCGAGGTAGGTAGAGGCGACTTTGTCGTAAGACCTCTTCACATCTTCGACCCGTTGAGCAATGGGAACCATTTCGCGCTGCAAGGCCTTGTGTCTTCTAATCATATTGTCCAAAGGATTTGTTTTGAACATTGAGTCGAGGGCGTCAATGTAATCCAGCTTTTCAATTATCCAGTCAATAGTGTCATCGCACGTTTTCTTAAACTTTTCCACTTCAACAGAGCTGGTGATTTGTTTTTCAGATGACTTTCGTAAATTGTTCAGATTAATCCAAATTTTTTCAACCTCATTCATTGCCTGAACAATCTGATCACGACTGGACGGAATGATGGGAATCAATTCTTCACCGTGTTTTCTTAGCTCTAAAATGGTCGGCTCGTAACGGATGATACTCTTGCAAATTTCATCAATCTTAAGACTTGATTCTTGCTTCTGTCTGATGGCCATGAGATTCTTTTGTCTCTCGGATAACCAAAACTTTATTCTGTCACATTCCGATTTGAAGGCAAAGAACTTTATGGCATTTTCAAGGGCCGTGTGACGTCTTGCAGCTCTCCTGATGATGGCCTTATAAAGTTGAGCGATGGCTTCAAATCTGTTCTCGAGAGCTCCGGGTGTTAAACCGTCATTTCCTGTTTTGAAATGCTCAGAATCTCTGATGACTTCAATCTGAACAACTTTGGGCTCGATTTCCTTGACGTAATTTCTCGGTACAAATCCGTCTTTTCCACCCACAGTTTTCACGTTCCACCAATCTTTGTTGCTTTTGGCTAAAAGAAACATGACTTCTCCCTTTTTGATGTCCACTCCATGCCCTGAATAGCTATAAAGGGCTTTGACTTGTGGCACACTTCTAGTTTCGATGGACTTTTTAGGCTTGACTCTCGGCAATTCAGAAGTAACATTTTGCAGACCAACATTTAGCCTGGACAACTCTTTCTCTTCAAACAACTCAATCTGACAACACGTTTCTTTATGTCTGTTCAGCAAGGAGTTGCTGGTGACCTCATCCACTCCCACGTCACTCACGGTGACCAAGGCGTTTATATCTTTCAGCCAAGACTCTGCACCATTGAGATCCGAATTCAGAGTTAGAATTGAGTAGAGTGATGTTAACCTCTTGGTCTTTTCTTTAGAAATAACTTCCAGGTCTTGCCATTGCTTTTCAATAACTTTAATCTTGTCCTTGAAGTTAGCATCGTCAAGAGAGAACATTTTAGCGGAATCTTGAACATTTTCATACTTTTTGTTCCAGTTTTTAAATTCTGTTTCAAAAGTTTTTTGCTTCTCAAGTTGCATACTCAAGGCTTGCAAATCTTTAACCACTACAGGGTTTGTACTGACAGCGGTCTTTTCCGTCAGCCACTGCCCCACATCATCCAAGTCATTTCGTATTTGTTGAATGCATTGTACATCTTCAAACTTTTGCCTCGTTGTTTTCGCCAAGGCAACAAGTTTTTTGTGATCTTCCTCCAGAGCGCCAATGCCTCTTCCAATGCCGTCCGCCAGTGAATTTACCACGCCAACCTTGGAAAACTGTTTACTGTGATTCTTCAATTTCCGAATGGAATCTGAAATCGCATTGATTTCGGACTCAAAAAGATTCAGTTTCTGCATAGATTCATCAATCTTCGACGCTTTTTGGAATTCTTCCGAGTTGAATGACTTGTATAAGGCTTTCACTGAACCATGAACAGTCTCAATTTCCCGAAGAAGAGTTAGCATGTCATTATCCGCCTCTAGTTTTTGTTGGTGTTTATTCAGGAGTTCCAGCAAATGTCGCCACTTTTCCCCAACTTTTTCTCCGTCTTTAACTACTGAGGCTCTTCCATGATAATTTTGCTCCTGGATATGAATCATCATCTTCTCGAGATCTTGAAAGCGATCTTCTCTCGACAAAATGTCGGCTGAAATTGCCTGATGTTTTTTCAGAGATGCCTCAACGTTCGATAAGTTGGACCCATATCTAGGGTCAGACAAGACCATTATCATCTCATCCAAGTAATTGTTACGGAGAGCAATTTTTTGGCTGAATTTTGCAACATATTGTTCAAGTTTTTCTTGACGCATGAGTTCGGTTCTTAATGCATTTTCTAGTAAGTTTCCTTCTTTTTCCAAGCACTTCCAGGCGTGTTCAATGTCAGAAATGCGCTGGTTATCCGGTGGTACATACGGTGGTTGTCTCAGTTCTTTGAGCTTCATCTCAATTTCAAAGTAACTCACTTCAATATTTACTTTTTCTTTCGCTTTGGGTGGCTTTTCCTTGGTCCGATAGTTGGAGAAATCTTTGAAATCATTTTGAACACCTTCGAGGGAATTTGCAAAATCTCTCTTTTGCATAATTTCCGTCTTGATGGCAATCCACTCCAACAATTTTCTTGAATCAAGTTCATATTCAGTTTTTTGATCGTCAACACGTTTGATTTTGGTAACAATGGCGTTGATCTTCTTCCCACCGCGTTGACCTTTATTAAGCTTTGAGAACGTGTGATAATAGCTTGCTACGTAGGTGAGAATCGACTTTTCGTCCGGCCGTTGCACATCGACATCTTCAGGATCCAAAAGTTTTGGAATTCCAAACTTTTCTTCGGCTACGTTAAAAGCTGCTTGCAAATTTTGCGTGTGATTTGTTGGATGAAGTTGACTGAGATCGACGGCATCAGGTCGTTGATTATGAAGGAGGACATTGAAGGCCATACCATCCCTCCAAGAAGAAGTGAAATCCTGCAATACAAATAAATCAATAATTGACCTTTTTATGGAAAAAATGAGTTTTTCTTACTCGAATCTCCACATTTCTGTATCCCTTTGTATTTCTTTGGCACCAAAGTAACAGAGCGTCCTTGGCAGATTTCTTTTCTCCATTTTCTTCGCCATGTTCGTCAACATTAATTTCAATATCTTGAATCTGAAAAAATAGTTTGACTCATTCATCATCGTCCTTGCAAAAAAGTGCAATATCATTTTACCTGGAATCTTAGGATAATAGTCCAAATCAATCCTAAAATGAGTCTTGGATTTCCGTCTACAATATCTGCCGCTCCAATCGATTCAAGTCGTACCTTAAGGAAGAAAAAGTATGCATTATAATTTTATGGGAAAAAAAGAGCTTTGTAAGGATTATAGGTACTGTGATTTTTCATTTTTCCACGAGTTTTGTTTGGGTACATTCATTAAAGGTGACCACAAAAATTAAGGCAGGGAAATCCGCAGTTGATATTTGCTCATGGGTATTAGATAATGGCGCAAGTTGCAGGCACCGCGGCCTCTTATCGCCATGAAAAACAAATTAACAAATCCTTTTAGGAATTCAGGGGACCGTCAAGATTGTTTGACAATTTTATTCATGCATACAGAAGGGTCTTGTGATCTTCAAACAATGATAATTGCTAAAATGTCAATCAAGACACAACCCTCACATGTTTTTCTCACCCTTATCGAGTCATAAAAGCGTCAAAAAATTTACTCATAGCTGATAATGAATATATATAATCCTGCCACCCGTTAAATTCACTCACCTTAGTATGGAGGAAGGCCAAACACTTGTTGACATTTTCGATCTTGTGCACCCTCATTTTTCCGGAATTCGGTTTGCCGAGTTTTTCGCCGGAAATAATTTCTAGAAGACGCATAAGACATCTTCCGTCGGCCAGATCGAGAAAGAGATCGTTGATCTAAATACAAAAAAGGGTCAGGTCATATGGAGCAACAAGTCTGGAAAATGAAACATACCTCTATCCGGCTCTTTATAAGGAAGGAGTTGACCCATTTTGTAAAGGTTTTTTTCTGAATGTAAAGGCGTTCGTCTCTCAATGCCCGAATCCGCCCTTTTTCAAAATCTTGTTGTTCGTCACCGCCATCTCCTCGGAAGGCCATGTTGACAAATGCGTGAAATGGATCACTTTTGACATCCACTTATTTTTTCATTCACGCAACCACAGCAAATTGTTCATTCGTCACGCCAATCAGAGATCGATTGCACACATTTGCTGATGAAGCGGCTTCCCGGATGACTTCAACACAAAATTAGAGTAGCTAGCGACCTGTGGCTGTGAAAAGCCCGCCTCTCGGTGACTGTGGAGTATCAACAGGTGTCAACCCCCGGTCTTTGCAATTGAGGCACTTTTTCGCTTCCTAAAGGCCGAAAATACGGGTCTCAATGACAATGGCTCCCTCCACGATTTGCCTTTGGCGGCAGCTTCGTTGGTGGGGTTTGTCAGATTTTTCCTGGGCAAGCAACTGCTCACAGACAGAGCCACACTTGAAGTTGAATGTTCTTGGAGAAATGTGAAGAAGATGAGCGCTCTTGAGTAGTCCGGCACCCCGCAAACTCTCTGCCCACCTCCCACAAAAAGAAGAAATAAACCTATGTGATGCGTGGTGGAATTAGTGGAATGTGCCGCTGCGTGCAATTTCCCAGATTTTCAACATCCACCGTTTTTATAAATTTTTTTGTAGTGCTATGCAGCAAGCATGTAGCATATTTCGAACTTCGAAGTGGCGGGTATATACTTCGTTGCGCCGTTCGTTGATAATGACTGAGTGTTTAAACAAATCCTCAATTAACTGACTATTATTATACTACAATATTCATTTCACTTTATCTTTGACCCTCTCTATTTAGGGAACATGCTCGCCTTTTTAATCAGTTGATCACATATACAGCTCTGTAACAAGTGGGGGGACTCTCCAGAGATAAACGAAGCCCTTGTTGGGTGTCAGCCTCGAAGGCCGGCTAAAAAGTAAGGGCTAAAAAAATTGTAAATTTTACTTTAGCTCCCTTATCGACAAATGTATTACCATACAAAGCTGCATTCTATCGTCCGGATCCTAGTTCGAATAAATTCAAGTCACCTTGCTAAATTGCGGAAAAAAGCATTTCACTTTTTTAAGTGGAAATTCAAGCTAAATTTTTATATTATGATTCATGTTTTGTCACGCATGGATTATAGGTAGCAAGTCGAAATTGCGAAATTGGAAAAAAATGCATCGGGCGTTTCTGGAGCCCACTGATGCAACTGCGTGGTGGTAGTTGAACAAGGAGTGCAAAATTTAAAATTAGGGCTTGAAAACTGGCCATAATAAAAATATATATCTGGATTCATGTTTTTCATATTATAAATATCATGGCGCAGTTCTATACAGAGGCCTGCATCATGTACCCCATGTCCCTTCAAGTCTAACGGATTTTTTCTCCTCCTTCTTCACCTCAAAGAAGAGGAAATTCTAATGTGTTGAGTCTTCACATGGTCTAGAGTTACAACGTTACATGGAACAAAAACTGTCGCCTTCCAAAAAAATATACGCAAATAATCCCATGTGGTATTGAGTTTCTTAAGTAAAAAAAGGCCTTCTCGATAATCTTTAAAAAAAATGTGATGGACACTGTAAACTTTAATGTATATACTTAATTTGTAAACTTAACTCGCATATATCACGGAAATACTTCCTTGCCTTAATTCGTGGGAAAACGAGGTTGAAAATTTTCTGATTGCCTTGAACGAATGTTCAAGCAATAAAAAATTTATCCCCACCGTAATTATTGTGTTTCTCTTGCATTGGTTGCTTCAACAATGTCATCGTTATATCAAAATGATCACGTCAACGGATTCATCCATCACGAAATTTCACGAGTCTATACGAGTCAAAACTCTCAAGACTGAAAATATCCCCTCCTATGTACACTAAAAGAAAACTATATTTATACCCCTCCCCTTCTGGTGCGTACATACTATTGATACATTAAGCAAAAGTTTACCACTTTTCTTATACTGTCCTATCTTTTCATTTTTATACCAATGGTACGTACTCATTGATACATAAGATCAATGTACGTAATTTGTAATAATTTGGTATTAGTAA
>JAUELJ010222977.1:0-10138 GCA_031471255.1 Dryodora glandiformis
TTATTTCACACTGGACACATCTCCAAAGGTTATTTCACACTGGACACATCTCCAAAGGTCATTTACGTATGACTGATTTCTCATAATTAAATGAAATGAAATTTGAATGATTTTTTTATTTATTCTGCTTCCGTAGTGTATACCACTATTTTGCATATATAGATTTAAAAAATTGAAATTTTCATTTTTTAAGACCTGTTCAAAACTGGACAATGAACACGATAGAGGAAGTTGGCCTGTTCATTGCTTTCATGGATCCGGATGATCTGGAGATGATTGCTGATAATGATTTTGTGGACGGTATAAGATCCGTGTTCATGACAATCAATGATGTGCGGCTAAAAATTGAAAACATTGAGGTGAAAATCTCTCAATTCCAGGATTATATTTTTGGATTATTATCAATTTTTTTTTTTACAGGAATGTTTTGGTCCAGGATTCGAGGCCAAGATTCAGATGCTCCAAGATCTTTATATATCAAGGAGGCATGAATTGATTTTAACGGAACAAGGACTTTTCCATCCCGAAGAAGTAGAAAGGCACAGAAGACAATCTTCCACCGAAAATGTAACAATGTGCAACTTTGACGATGAAGATTTCACTTCAGATCTTTTCCTCTTCATATTTGAGCTGGTCTGGTCTAAATTTGATGCATTTGGATATGAAAATCCTCCTCAGCTTGGTCCACTTCTCGCTGACATGCAAAATCAAAGACGATTCATTCTCAACGAGATTTTAGGCATTCAAATGGATTCTTACGACGTCATGAGCCAAAAAGCTAAAGAAATGTTCTCCTCCGGAATCGTTTCCAAAGATGACCACAAACTTTTGAAGGATGCCTATCAACAGCTCCATATTAAAGCCGCCCGGAGCCTCATCTTGACCGGAAAAGTTCAGCCTGAAGAAATGCACTTGAATTGTCGAATGAAATCTTCGGATCTCATCCTTATATTCCCAAAGGCCATGGTGGACAACATTTACAGAAAGGAGTCAGGGATGAGAAACTTCAACTACCTTCTTAATTATGTACAAGAATTTGACGAACTGAGTCATCACAATGGTTAAGTATTTAATACTATTATTAATTAATTGCAGTTATTACACATAAAACCATTTCAGGATCATGTGTAAACTCAAGTTGTCTCATGGATGTGCTGATTCACGGATCATTAACGACCAGTGCTAAAAATGTGACCTTTGATGAGTTTTCCACTGGAATCATGGTCATTAGCAGCCTTTATATTCAGTCCCTCAGGATCATGGTTGACATGAAACAAAATGGAACTTTGAATGAAACAACGTATGGCGTCATTGAGAATATGTTTATGGCTGAAAGGAGTATTTATTTTGATCGGCTGTCACATATATTTAGTTTGCCAAGTAACCTCTCCTATTTCGAAGTTACCTTGAAGGCTGAATCATCAGCCACTACTCCGATGCTCCGGCTGATTATGGATCAAGAAACGTTGGCCTATCACTACTCCCTGACAAAAAACCTGATTATAAGTCTGGATCTCGATCCTGAAGATCTCATGTTGCCAACAAACACATCACATTTGCCGTCAGTCATCTTGAAGGATCTGTTTCCAAATGCCAATATTACCAAGACTCTTTTGAACCAAAAGGCTGAAAAGGAATCGTTTCAAACAGTCTTGAAAAAGTTTGACAAATCCCTTGATCATTTGAGCTCGTACAATCAGAGGATTAATGAGTTCACTTTCATTGACACTGTCAACAGTCCATTGTTTCAGCAAGATTTTCCTGTTCTTCACTCTGGTGAAAGCGAGCAGCATGATCTGGATGATCGGATGGAAAGGGAGAGATCATTGGAAGAGTCTTTGGGTCATGATCCTACCACCAACATTATTTGCTCGCAGCTGCTGTGGTTTGGAAAAGAATGTCGAACAAATCCTGACATTTGGATTATTGGCGAGAACAAGTTGGAGGATCAGGTTCAGAAGATGATAAATACCACAGTTCAACGTGACTGGTTCAGAACCTGGAAGACACGAGGATTTGAGTATTCATCCAACTCATCAAATGACTTTAGTCGTAATCAAGATCAGGATATGATACAGAGTCTATTCCTTACTCTAATGGGCAAGATTCATGGTAAGATCACGGATGAGAAGAAGAATTTTGTCGACAATTATTTGAAAAATACAGCGCACACCATTGCCGCATTTCTGCATGTTCAAAGTTTAAACACATCACTTGATTATCCTCACAATGAAAGGCAAAATAGTTTTGCGCTGTTTGAAATGATGAAGATCTCCAAGACCTTGATCAAGTGGCTTGATGTGAAACCTAATCATCTCCTGCCAAATTTGCCAATTAATGATGTCATTGTTGAAGAGTTTTTTGAGACTTTTGTCATGAGGGCGGCCACACAAAATCCTCATGTTCACAATGTCCTTTGTGATCTGAACATCGTAACATCCCACACCTGCTCTCAACGATCGGACCAAGATTTCGAATCTGCAACAGCTTTGGGCGATTCTAACCGAAAACAGTTTCTGTTTCAGAATGCAAAGAAGAGGTTTGACAACAAATCCATTCTGAATAAGATCATGAGACCGTTTGCCAAGACCATGTGCGATATGATCAACGGAACGGGAATCATTGATCTCCCTTGCACGTTGGCTGGCAGCTCAATTCTGACCATGGAATTTAGTGAGGTGCAAATTCGAGCCATACTCGACCTTGCTAAAGATTTAAAGTTCAAATGTACAGCTGCCATGGTCAAACACTTGAATCTGTCACCAAAGGACATGGGAATCACCGAAAATCACATATATGACCAAGACCTGAGAATTGTCTTTGAAGATTATTTCAAAAAGAAGAAGGCGGAAAAGATTCAAGATATTATCGATCTAGATGTTATTTACAAACAGGTCAAGTTCATGCTGATCAAAAGATCCAGATCCAGATTCAATAAGTTGAGTAGAAATCAGCTTCACATGGCCAGAGTCCTCATCAGCAGAGTGAACCAAAATTCAATGGAAGCTTTTGGAAAGATTTTTGGTTATTCCAAAGAAGAATTTAACAGAGATAAATTGAAGATGGTAATGCAAAGAATTAGGTCTGGGTCAAACATCACAGCACGGATGCAAGATCAACTCTACGAACACACCCTCAAACAAAAGATCCTCGTCATCAAAAACCTGGCAAAAATCTTGAACCTACAAAGAGAGGCATTTGAAGCGAAGCACATATCAAAGCTTCCAAATTCCATCCTGAATGAAATATTTCCCCAGAAATACTTTCCATCCACTCTTGCTAAATCTTCATCAACATTTTTTGATGAGATTCCCTTGATGGACAGTCACCTGTCAAGACGCATGACTCGACAAGACCAAGCAAGTACTACTACTAGACAAGCTTCAGATAAAATGATGAACAATGCATTCTACATGTACCAAAAAGCCATCTCCATGGCTTCCAGGCTGCTTAATGAAGGTGGAATGACAATGGAAGAGAGTAATAAATTGAAGATGATCTTGAGCTCTCAAAAGTCTGCAATGCGCCTAGGTAAGTTTCTTCCATGTTATGGTAACAAGAAATTATTACTTACTTTTATATGTTAGCATTATTATATAATATCATTTCATTCACCGGAAGGAGGGAATAATTTTTTGCATCATTATTACTACATATACTTTTAATTCAACAGGTCTCCAGACAGTAGTTGATGATGTATCCACGGATAATCAAGGACAATTAACGTTTGTCATCCTAAATAGTCCATTGACTCCTGAACAAAGAATCAAGTTGGATTCGGAGATCTTGAAGCAGCAGTTAAGGGTGACCAAGCAGATCATTATTTTGCTTAGGTTAACTCCAGCCAGCTTCAATCTGAACAACAGTATCGATTTGGCTGAGGGCATCATGACTTATTTGTTTGGATCCTTGCCACATATTGAAGGCAGGACGAATCTGTACTTGCATTCCGTGAACGTCCTCTATCAGGAGATGCGTTCAGTCCTGTCACGTTATGCCAAACAAGGACTTGTCAGTGCCAAACAAACCATCGATGCCAAGAGGATCATTTATCTATTGAACAAAGAGTCCGTAACTGCCATGGTCTCATTGTTGAACATCAATGACACTACCTTGCCGCCGGAACAACTCATTGAAATGATCAAATTTCAAAGAAACGATGGATCTCTGGACCGTGTGGTTGAACAAAAGATTAAACAAGTTGTCTATTTCAAAAAGCTCAAGGCCACCAAGGAACTTGTTCATCTTCTCGACGTTGACGCCGAAAATGTAAACATTCCTCCTCAAACACCTCAAGACCTCATTGACTTGATTTTTTCCAAAGATAATCTTGAGCAGATACAGAATCTTCAACTGCTCAGCCAAGTTGATCAGAGTAGGGTAGTGCCTATTGAGTCGCCGCAGGATACAAACTTTGATGGAACTTCAGAGGATCAAGGTATTTTCTGCATGCCTTGTTTCCACAAAGCTTACGTCAATTGGAAGCTCAGAAATGGTATAATCGACGAGGACACGGCCAACAAGCAATTGGAGGGAAGGAGGAATCGAGGAACAGCTGCTTCAAACCAGACCATCAGCAGTTTTGATTGGACGGGAGAAACACTAGACGATCTCACTGAAAATATTGAGTTTGTCATTGAGGATGAGGAGGTGGCAAAGACAAGACCTACTAAAAGTGAGGTGCCATTGAGTCCTCGGGCTGGCATCGTTTTGTACCTTTATCAAAAGACTTTGGATTTGGTTCGTCAACGACAAGAAGAATTGCCGGAGGAAATGTTGGATGTAATAACAAACATTTTGGAAAATCAAAAGAACAATATCTATGAACAACTCCCTCTTGTTCTTGATGATGATGATGATGGCTATATGACAGTTGACAAGCCTTATGGTGTACTGGTTTACACATCCAAGATCAATGGTGATCGGAAAATCAACAATTTCATCGCCCAATTTCATTTGAACGTCATCAAAAATATCAGTGACATTATGAACCTCAAATTGAAGGATTTTCAAATTGATCCATTGGAAATTCCTCCGGAGATATCCAACTACATATTTGATGGACAAGAATTGGCCGTGGATCCGGACATGAGCGATTCCCTAATCAAGGTTTTCAACAAGATCAAAGAAATCTTTTTCAAAAAAATTGAACAAGGTCAACTTAATCCGTCCGAAGTGAAACTGGCAAAGGAGACTATTGAATATTTAAACCGTGAAAAAGAATCCATAACGAATGACACGCTGGGTGAATATTTCTACCCGGACAGTGTTGATGTCACCGATACTCTTGAACAAATAGAGTATGGAATCAGATTTGCAGCTATTAAACAGTTGATCAGGGCTTTGAACATTTCAATTAGTGAATTGCCTGAAAATATCCATCCGGAAATCAGAGATCAAATTTCAGGATTTGATGACGTGAATTCGGGAGTGGAGAGGAGGTCCATCAAGACTAAAGGGAATCAGGAGTCAGAGTTTGTTTCGGAAATGATTAGAGGAAATTCGATGGAAAGTGTTGCCAATGAATTCATGCAACCTGACGTCAATTCTTACTATTCATGCAAGGAATTACGTGAATCAAAGTGTCCTCTGAAAATCTCCATGAAGGGACGACCAATGAGCCCTGATCAGAAGCGAGAATGCATTGACAGGATTATATTCGAAGATCAATATTTTACTCCTAATCTGTGACTTATATTGTGAAATTTTTAACCGAGTATAGGTTTCGAGATTTTCTAAATTTCTGTTTAAAGGTAGGTCACCATTTTGAGAGTATGTCACAGATATGTTAATACAGCGATCTATTGCATCAACTTTTAAATATGATGACGAAGTACATATATTATTATTAATTTCCAAGGCCTAACCTTCTAGCTTGCTCCTGACTTAATAATACAGTTTTTCCTCCTATATTTGCTTGAACAATGACCTGTTGTTGTTGTTGTTGTGGCTGTTGTTGGGGTCTGGGGGCTGCAAGAATGACCTGAGGTGATGAAGGAGGATTAGGATTGCCTCCAGACAAAATAATTTGCCTTCCACCAATATTTAAAATTTTTTGCTGTGGCTGAAGTGGTGAAGGGGTGGGTGGCCTTGGACTTTGGATCACAGGTACAGCCATGGGATTTTGTTGCACTATTTGCGAACCTCCTCCAGGCTTTGTGATCTTGATAACATTCTCTGAAACTGGCGGTCTTTGAAGTAATGAAGTTTGAGGCCTCATTTCCGCCGACCCTAATTGACTACTCATCAGCTGCTGTTGCTGTTGTGGTTGAACTCTTGGCAACAGAAGGGATTGTTGCTGACTCTTGACAAATGCCGGCCTAGGTTCCTGCTGAGGAGGGCTTCCTAGCAATGGCTCGACGGCCTTTTTCTCCGGTGAATGAGATAAAACTACTGACCTGATTCCTTGCGTAGTCATGACCTTCATCATGTGTACATCCGGTGTTTCTGTTGAAGGTCCTGAGGAAGGTGGCAGTATGGAGTTGACCGCACTATTCATCAATTCTTCCTGACTCGGCATAATTGAACTTTTCTCATCTTCGCTCGGAAACGTTTGACGTCCGTGATGAAGATACTTCCAGATCTTTCGCTCCGCCACGTACTTACAGGGAGGATCAGGTTCACCCTGAAGTCGATCTAAAGCTCCGGACACGACAGAATTCAAGGCGCCCGGATTCGCAGCTGCTTCGTGATTAATATACTGACTCTCTTTCAATAGACCACAAATGTCTGTTTTGGTTCCTTCACCATTTGGCAACCTCGCAACTGCGTCGTGAACAAGCACGATGATGGTCACGCAAGCCGGCCGTGTTGTGACAAGAAGCGGGTGGTTCTTTACTTTACTTACAGCCTGAGGTCTCACGGGCCCAACTACAACTTCCGAATCTCGAAGTCGATAAGTGAACGGTTTATTCGGATTTGACATTCTCCGGGCTTCTTGAGTGTGAAAGTCATTAGCATTGCTGAACCAAATGTCATCCAGATGTTTGAGGCTGCCACAACCGTCTCCAACCCAGGTGAAGGTGCCAGTCAGTGGATTCTTCTTGACCAATGCCACAAAGTCGTCAGGCTTCTTCGGATCCGCGCCGGAAAGAAATGTGAGCGCCGACGGCACCTCTTTGGCCCATTCCACATTTCCGATCCAAGCAAAGGCATTCTTGTCGGCGTTCCCTTGCCACTCTTTCACTGATTCCGTCAAGACTTCCGGTGTCGCTCTTTTGTCTTTGAATCCATCAAACAAATGTTTTAAAAGGAAGAAGAAACAGTCGCTTTTCACCGGCTTCAATAGGGATCTCGGATGACTTTTTTGTTCGTCCGGTTTCGCCATTTTGTTTACAGTGTCGCCATTTTGTTGTTTGTCCGCGTGTTTCAACAACAAACTCTTTGGTGAGTTGTTTGAGTTCGGTCTCTTCCGATTCGGCTTCGGATTTGGAATGAGCAACGAGTGTTTCATCCTCGACATTTCCGCGTAGGCCCGTTCAACTTCAGCTTTGGAACACACTCTCTCCATCTCCGGAACTCCATCAGGGTACATCTCATCTTCGGAACTGTCCCCCTCCTCTCCAACTTCCCTCCTGATCATTCTCAATTCCGACAAGTAACGCTTGGCTATTCTATGTTCCAGTTTGTCCACCCCACGCCTCAGATCAGACAACTTTAAAGAGGGATGAAGCTCTTTCAACAGTTTGGCCATCGTCTCAACTTGTCGTTTATCCATTTCCTCCCTGTAATCGCATTTAAAAAAATATAAAGGTCCGGAAACTACGAAATTTGACATTTTTTACTCACTTTCGCTGCCTTCTTTCGATTCGCCGAAGGATTTTGTTCATTTTGACGTTATCCGGGTTGAAATGGCCGGATGCAAATTTCCTTTTGAAATCCGTAATCGGATTTCCAAATTTGACATTGCCGCCGTTCAGTAGAAGTTTGAGCGTCCTGATTTTCTCCTTTTGGTCATCTTCCGGAAAAGTCGGTAATAATTTCTGTAAAAAAATAATTAAAATCAAAATGGCGGAAAAGGGGATGAAAGAATCAAGGCAACTTACTACAAGACGTTCTTGAGTCCTGGAAGAAATTTTATTCCAGGTTTGGAGCGAGAAAACTCCTTCCAATAAAGATTTGCCATCCGGTTGCAGAAGCCTGGATGGAATCTGAATGATTTCCTTGCCGATCTGAACCTCTTCACCCATAACTATAATTTTTTCCCATTTTTTTTAATTCCCACTCTGATTCTCTTCCAAAGAAATCTATGGTATAGAAACCAAAAAAATGTCCAACTTCATTTTTTAGCTAAACGTACATATAATTGTAGAGTATAAAAATTTTATTCATAACATTTTTATGGACCGTAAAGAGTCCAGTACTTATATAATGGATTAAGACTGGCTTTATTAAGTTTCTCTCTCTCTCTTTACTCTTCCATCTTTTCTTTCTTTTCCATTATTATTGTTCTTTTTCCCCACAAAAAGTGTAGCATAGCGAACACCTTGAGCCGTATAAGCTGTGATAAGCCGTATCATGCAGAACTGCATGGTTCAATTCCAATCAATGTTGGGTCTGTGGTCCATGCTCTTACTATGGGACACCCATAGATATAACCTAGATAGGTAATAATAATAACATAAAACCGAATTTAGATTTTTTTAGAAGAGAAAAATTCACTTCTTTGAATCTAGCATTGCTATCAAACTGTCAGCTCACTGTGCCTATATTTCTTCCCGCTTTCTTCCCATGCATGAACTGTTTAGCACATCGGCTACCATGCAATAGGCTACTCATGCCAGCTGCACGGTAACATTTCCGATCTAGATTATATCTATGGGGACACCCATAGATATAACCTAAATAGGTAATAAAAAAATAAAACCTTATTATTATTTGAACGGACAGATAATTAATGAGGGCATAATTTGTATTATTAGTCTTGCTGGACTCCTCCGGGTTGTACCATTTAAAGGATTAAAACTAGCTTTATGAAGGCTCTCTCTCTTTGCCCTTCCTCCCTTTTTCATTTCATTTATTGCGTTGATATGTATTCAATTTGTAATACTAGTTTAACAGAGGTAAGCTCTCTGTATGTGGTCTGCATTGAAAGGAAAAAATCCACCTCTTTTAATTTAGTATTTACTATTTAACTCTCAATTAACTATGACTATTTTTTTCTCACTGCTCCCCCATGCACGAACTGTTTAGCAGAACTAGCTGGAGCTAGTGCACGAGCCAACTGAGCTGGTATGTTTTTTGCAAATCATCATTTCTTCATATTACATCATTGATTCAATGACATGCACATCAAGATGCACATAGACAACAAAAATTTTGAAGTGTATCTTAATAAATTAAATTCCAGAGCCTGCGCCCGGATACCATAGATATTTATTGATACTGTTTTGAAACTTTGATTTCGGCGGCGACGATTTTTTTGCTTTTAATTAATGAATTAATTAAGTAATATATAATTTCTTAAACAGCCCATGAAGCCCGAAAATGAGACTTGACTGTGTAAAAGTCCGTCAATTAATAGTCTAATAGTTATTAGTCTATGGCCAGCTTTTTTCGGCGTCTCTGTTGCAAAATCACGTAATAAAATTACACACATGCATCATGCATACATGCATCAACCTATGCAATGACTTTTAAAAAATTTCCCTCCATTTCCTTCCGTGAAATTATTATTAGCCAATCAAAGGACAGGTGTCTGGTCATGATAGCCAATCAGAAAACAGAAAACTAAAAACAAGTCGGTCCTCTGCGACGCAATAAAGTGCATGGAGTGTTAAGTAAGCTTGTGCGACCTCTAATTTCTTGAGGAGATCGTGACGACAGGACACGACCTTTGTTCACGACCTTCTCCTGTACTATAGGCTCATTTGGATGGTCAACTTGTTGTTCTGGCCGGTGGAGACCTTCAAAACTTTATAACATAAATAAAACAGCGTCGTTTGACTTTAACTACTCTATATCGGCGTCGCGGATAGTGACGCTGACGTGACGATTTGACGGATACAAATGCAAAAATGGAACAAGTAAGTTTAAAATTTATTAATATTCTTTGCCTTTTTCTCATCTGGAACATGTCCTTTTTTCAGGTCAAAATCTGCAAGTTACAAATTGAAGCCGGAAACTCCAAAGTCATCAG
>JAUELJ010224087.1:0-10136 GCA_031471255.1 Dryodora glandiformis
GTTGATTCCAAATTTCTTTTTGAAATGGCCGAGGAAATGGCCAAAGTCGATGTGAAAAATCTGCCCGTTTTCACACACCATGATGTTGCTCGGATGGCGATCACCGATTCCAAGAATGAAGGTGGCGACGCAGTAACCTGCGCAACTATGTGTAAAATATTCAATGGCCTGATCCAATCCACCCTGGCGGTTTTTGTTCTTGTCCCTGATCCATTTGAACAATTGTGTGGAGTCGAATTGCATTGAAGCTAATCTTGATCCTTGGCGCTGGATGTCGAAGACGGTTTTTGATTTTCTAACTACTTCTATAATTCCGACCTGATACCCAGTGGCCAGACATGAGTAAGGTGTCATCCTGAGGTCCATATCTTCCATCTGCCAAATGTGATCCATGATCCGGATGACTTGTAACGTCAGCATGTCCTGACGAAGGTCGTCACCGTTTTTGAAGATTATGGCGTGGCTGTTGTACTGAATATCAGCGAGAGGATCGTTGTTTTTCCACACCAACCACAGCGGCTTTTTGGCGGAATCCATGACGCGACATTCCTTCACGTCCAACTCGCCAAAGATGACGTTGTTTTCCAGAGGTGACTGGAAGTATTGTAAACTCTTTTCCGATTGAGTCATAAGAATGTCTCTCGCACTTTCTGTGTTGCTGCCTTTATCTTTTAATGAAAATGTGAGTGTTGTAAGTTTGTCCAAGGCCTCCACCTGCTTGATGAGGTCTTCAAGGTACGGACCAAGTCCCCTGCACAGAGCCTCGAGCAAAAGGCCGAACCGTACGATGGGGTATGAGTGTGAGTGGAGTTCACATTTCAAATGCCAAAAGAAAATGTGACCGATTTTTCTGTTAAGCAGCGCGCGTTTCAATAAAAGGCGACTCAGTTGATTCTCAAGGTAAAGCTCGTACTTGAGAGTTTGGACCAGTTGCAACAGGTACTGTGACAGATCCTCATCCGACATGCTGTCCAACCAGCCAACAGCGAGACCTCTGACCATGGGATCGCCGTATTTACAGTCCAAAAGCTCGAGGGCAGTTTGTGGTGACACCGGCGGCCACTCACACAACAACAGGTACATGTGGGTCATATCGTCCCTTGAATTCCACTTTACAGCGTCAAGAAGACGTGGCAGGATGTCCGGAATTTTTAAACAATGCCTTCGCAATCGCCATAAGGTCGATTTTTCTTGTTCGGAAATTTCCGCGAGAGGATCTCTTTTTTGGATATCTTTGAGAAGGTCGATTTCTTTCTCACTAATTTCATCTTGGGCGGGGACGAACGAACTGTTCATGTTGAAGTTACACCTGGGATTGTTGAGCTCATCAAGAAATCCGGCGTACTGTTTAAAGTCGTCCATAGTCGGGTAGGTGGTGGTGAAATGGCTTTTCTCAAAGTCGATGATCAGACATGGAGACTCCATGACGGGATTTGACCCCGTTTCTCCCAAAGGAAACAAAAGATCGCTGAAATCTCGAGGCGGGGCTCGCAAGTTTATTGAGGTTTTGCCGGAAACCAAATAGCCTTTGTAGTCAAACAAATTGATGTTGCCCCACCAAAGCATGGTGCTGTCTTCCTGACCCTTGTTCCGCTTCTTAACGACGCACAATGATAGACATAATTTGGCAGCACGGGGAAGATCAATGGTGTGGATCTCAAAGGAGATCCATTCGTTCCAACAAAGAGAATTGGACGGGACCCGTTTTGTGTCTGAAACTTGACAAAGTGACTCTGTTCCTTGAAAAAGGCCAAGGCGTACGCAAATCTGATCAGCCTCCTTCACATTCACGTAGTTTGCAGAATTAATAAGGACTCTGAACGAGTCCTTGTCGCTCGACCAGAGAATCTCCATCTTTTTCGGTTTCGGCGAATTGAAGGCTTTCTTCATGAAACTGGGAACGTGAATATCGGCAACAGGGATCTGTTGGTACATCAACCTTTTGTCCATCATCATGAGGTGCGGCGATTCTCCTCTTGTGATGCAATTTCGAATGTACTTGTATTGAGATATTGGACACTGCTTCAACAAGTACTGATCAGTTCCGGCAACCTTCAACACGTAACTCGCTTCTTTTTCCTCAACCAAACTGGCCTTCTCCTCCGACGGTTTGTTCAATGTCCGAATCTTTTTAAATAAGGTCTCTCTGATGATTTGTTTCGGAGTAGCTTCCGGCGGAATCATCACCGTGTAATTAATCCTCTCCAACTTATTGGTCAGCGACCAGACGCCAATCATGACCTTGTTATTCTTCAATTTGGCCTTCATAACCTTGGGCAATTCCGGAGAGTTTTGTATTTCCGGAGGATACTGATATAAAGCCTGACTTTCCTCCCTTCTCTCATTTCGCTTATTGAAGCATTCGTGTACAAATCCGAAAATATTTCGTCGAAATTCAATCACTTCCGGATCTTGCATCTCATCAAATTCGTTCACCGACAAACCGAGCGCCTGACCAATTTTGTAGTTGGCGATTTTCTCCTCTTCATTTCCTTGAGGCTCGACAACTTTGAGGACCGCTTGGAAAAGCCTGAGATCGCACAGCCTGCGGCTTTCATCGTAAAACTCTTCAAGTTCGGCATCTTGAGTGACGGAGACGAATTTGTAGCACTTTTTGTCCTTGAGAACTTGGAATAGCGGATAATTCCTGGCTTCTTTAAATAAGTCATTTTTGATGGCTTCTAAACTGGTGTCACGATCACAACTTAAAGGTATGATGACGCCGCTGGGTAAAAGGCAGTCAACAGTCATTCTTCGTGGCATCAAATGATAGCCCCATAGCTCTCCAGACGATGGCGCCATTGTGACGGCGGCAGAAGATTGTCTAATTAAGTCACTAATTCTATTATTTGATATTAATTAAGCTAAATTGTTCTTTCTGTCCTGACTAAAAGTTATTATATCGATCGTCAGATCTTCACATGGTCCGGAACACGTATCACGGTTTGGCGCTCTCCAAAGCCTGTGACATAGGATGCTCTTGTGCAAAAACCTTTCCGGCTTCTTTAGTGTAGTCCATGTAATGCTGAACACATCGCATCAGACAACGATCTTCACGATTCCGGATGTCGTTGGTGCCAAAGTCCCAGACGCATTGATTGAAACAAAGTTCAGACATTGTATTGTAAGTTTTGAAGAAGCTTCGGAATGTCTCTGCCTGGTCTGAAGTGACTTCTTTGAGGCCTTCTGCCGGCATTTCAGCTTGGGCTCCACTCATGATTTACAAATCCAGATCTGAATGAACAAATTTTCGTTGTTATACTTTTTTAAAGAGAATGCGGATGCTAAACAGCGGGCGAACGTCTCCGGGATCGTTTACTTTATAATGCAACTGCACTTGCGGTCACCGAGAATCGATAAGAACAAGTTTGCTCAAACTCATTTGGAGTTTAGATGCTAGAAAGACTGGATTTTCAATTTTCTGCCTGTGGTCAACAGCATACAGAAATGTAGCAGGAATGGGTCAACAGTGCTGTGCGGGTTTTGAAGACCCGCCTTTTGTATACTATATCTCTACCTCTCTCCCTTGCACAGGTTCAGGCATTATATCAATGGGTTCAGGCAAAAAAGATTCGTATTTGCTAGGGATGTAATCATATTTTCATGACATATAAAAGAGCCGGCACTTTAACTCCCTCTCAGTACACGACTAGCCGCCCAGGATTTTTTTCAAAAAGTGGATCGCCTTCAAATTCTGATCATTCTGTAATTCAGATAATTTGAACCTTCATGAAGTTTTGACTGGTTTTAGTGTATACTTACATCTACAATGTTAAATTATAAATCTGTTCAATTTAATTTAATTAACTTTTATTACAAAAAGTAAATAATGTAATGTTGTATTTATAAGTAGTGTTGACTTTCAGTTTCCCGTAAATTTCTGTGTAACTTTGCTAATCATGTGACGTCACATGCGCCTACACTGCAGTCAACAAAACTCTTCGATTGATTTGGATGGTGATCGACAGTGAATAAATTCTGGCAAGGAGCACGAAATAGTTTTTAATTCAATATTGTTGTTGTGAAGCCATTTACAGAAACGGCATAGATACTATTTTCGAAAGATTACTTGACGACGACATCCACCAAAATGTCTGGCAGAGCTGGAATCAGAGGAGCCGATCCGAAAAGGGTCAGCGGAGAACTCTTTTCTCTAACATATGGAGCTCTAGTGGCTCAGATTTTGAAAGACTATGAGAATGTAGATGACGTCAACAAACAGCTGGATAAAATGGGATACAATATTGGAGTTCGGCTCATTGAGGACTTTTTGGCCAGGGCCAACAGCGGCAAATGTAACGACTTCAGAGATATTTCAGAAAAGGTTCAACTGGCATTCAAAATGTTTCTCAACATCAGCCCTTCCGTCACCGGATGGAGCGCCAACTCAGATGAATTTTCTCTTTTGTTCGATAACAATCCGTTAGCGGAATTCGTTGAGCTTCCAGACAACTGTTACAACTTGAGATATTCAAACATTTTGTGCGGTGCGATCAGAGGAGCACTGGAAATGGTTCACATCGAAGCAACTTGTTGGTTCGTCCAGGACACCCTTAAGGGCGACAACGTCACAGAATTACGAGTCAAATACATTCGCAAGATCGAAGATTCGGTGCCAGCCGGCGAAGATTAATTCTTGCTCTTCTCGCATTTACCTTATACCTTAATTTGTTGACTGTTATGAAAAATAAAATATCATTATTTAGTATATTTGTCACAACTTGTAATGTGATAGAAATGCAAAGGAACGTTCAACTCTGTGTCAAATGGATTCAATGTATCTTCCATTTGAAAGGTAAACGTGTCTTTGAACTTCAAAAGTTCCTCAGCAAAGTATTTACTCGTATCTTGATTTCTAACACAGCCGCAGATGAATCCTTCTTTGGCACCGTTTTTAATCAACCTAGCAACGGTTTTAACCAGCATTGGAATGATGGATGTATCAAAAACAATGTCAGCACCAATGATGACATCAAAGACATCGTCCATTTCTTCGAAATCCGCCCAGTCAAGTTGTCCGAGCTCCAATGTCTTTCCATTGTAATCATATTGCAATGGAAATGCTGTATCCTCCGTCTCAACATTCAGATTCACTTCAACATTTGCTTTTAGTCGTTCCATAACTTTTGGATGATGATCCGTCATCTTAAATTTTCCGAACTTCAAGTTGCTCAACATCATTCCAATCCCGGTGAATCCAATGCCTGATCCTAATTCAATAACATTCTTTGTTTCAACCGATTTTGGATGATCCATACACCATTGGTATAAGAATTTTCCCGCTGCCCAAGTTCTGAGTCCAGTAGTCCCGTTGCTAATCATTTCACTCGTTTCAAGAAGCGAACAAATACGTAAACCATTATTATGAAAGTATGTTTTGAACCCACCGTCCCGGTTGTTGGCTTCAAGAAAAGTTAATCTGTCATAGAAGACGTTCAACACCTCAACGTTTCGGCCTTCCAAAGTCAATAACAACTTTTTAAGAAAAACAATCGTTTTGGCCCGTTCCGGAGGATAATCAGAAAACTCCTTACTGTCAACCGTGGCAATCGCAAGATCTTGTTGAAATTGTAAAATATTCTCATCACTCTTTAAAGCATTCAAGTGATCTCTTAAAATGTTCTGAACTTTGTTGAACGATTTCCACTCAAAACAGACGGTCTTGACCAATGAAATGACTTTTTCACTGGAGGACATAATCTGAAAATTCAAATGTATGATCTTACTTTTGACAGAAAATGAAGCGACAAACATGTTTCGCAGGAATAGAAAGTCGCCTGTATTTTTTCGGTTTTTATAAACATGGTTATTGGGGAAATCACAGCACAATTCATACGAATCGCGCAGCTCCACGAATCCACAAAGGCTTTTTTTACATCTTTCCTCCACCAACGCGCAATTGGGAAGTAACCTGAACTCCGGGGATGTTGGAGAAGTCGAGCATCTTCAACATCTCTCTGGTCTCGGCGTCGACCTCAATGGTTTCGGACTCGAGAGCAGAAACGTCGGGAACGTAGTTATCCCTCCTTTCGCGCTCCTCCTCCTGCAGCCTGATGGAGATACCTCTGACGGTGGACCTCTGTAACCTCTTCATAAGATGGGTAATGAATCCGGCAATCTTGTTCCTGAGAGGCTTGGAGGGAATGAGCGCCACCTCCTCGATAATTCTCTTGTTGGTGTGGAAGTCCAAGTTCAACTTGGTGTAGTACTTCTCAATGATGACCTTAGCGGCCTTCTTGACCGTCTTAGTACGGACGCGACCCATGATTTTGCTGGTTTTAGGCGAAAAATGAAAAAATCACCACAATCGTCGTGAAATCCAGGCGGAAAAGGAAGCCCCGTAGCTGTACAGTAAGTATCAGCACTCGTTTTTAAGCAGAGTCACACTTTCTTTTAATAATATTCTGAATAAAATTCTCACACCGAGAAGCATAATATGAAATGAACTTTTTTTACGACAGCTGTCGCGTCGCCATAGCAGCCACCTTGAGCCGCACAAAGATGAGCCGCCTTGAGCCGCCTACAACTGCACTACAACTGTTCTAGACTTGACGTATAATTTTTTCAAAGCAAGTTTCTGGTTTTTGCCATAGAAAATGGCTTTTGCACTTTTGAAGTGGTCATCGGAAAAGACCAAGCTCCAAAAAGATCTCATAAGAGTGATTCATTCACTAATCTCCACTTTCTGACAATAACTCAACAGACTTTGAAGGAACAGCCGTTGAAGAAAAATGGAAAATACCATTAAATACCGATGGCAACAAGGCACGATCTCAAGCGTCTTTGAGATCCTGGAATGCCATGAGACTGTCATTTGTCTTAACGAAGGAAATACGATCCGGAACTGAGAACTGAAGTTTTTGCGACGATGATGCAGCGTTGGAATGGAAAATACCGATGGCGTGTGAAACAAGGCACGATCTCAAGCGTCTGATACGGAATTCCGTGAGATTGTCCTTCACCTTTACGAAGGAAATACGATCCGGAACTGATGATGCACCGTTTAACACCTCAAGGCTACGAATATTTACGTGAAAGTTTCAAGCTTGGATTATGTGTATTACCAGCAACGCGAACTGTCCGAGCTTTTAATTCCGGAATCCGGACAAAAACTGCAAGAAAGAGAACAAGTACCTGAAGAAGCGTTTGATCCAGAAACAAACCTCAATCAAACAGAAGTGCCAGAATTAGAATTAAATGCTATATAGTACATATTTAATAGTATTTTTAATTCATAAACAATATTTGTTTGATTGGGATTCGAACGTTAGTCATTATATATATGTATATGATATTCAGCTATATATAATTAAATTAATAATTATGATTTGGTGGTTCTGATTATAATAGTACGATGTCGGGGTTAACATTCATAGAATTATTTAGAAAGACTCTTTCGTTTGAAGAATAGGGTTAGGTCAGAAAAAGAGGGTCTGCAGGTTTCTTCTCTGCTCAGGCATTCCTCCAGAATCTCCCAAACATCATCCTCACAAATTTCTGGTTGGTTCAGTTCAATGTGCATCGAATCGTTGTAATAATAATGTTCAGCATTTTGGACAACCTCTGAAATGATAATAATATAGTTAATAATAATAATTAATTAATTAATAATTCAAATTAAACTTAAAATTATAAATTATATACCTATATCAGTCAAATTAGCATATGGCCTCTGTTGACAAAATGTAAAGATCTCCCAAGCCGTCACTCCAAAGCTCCACACATTGCTGTAAAGATTGACTCTTTCCTGAAAAGGGATACGCATATATTAATATATCTATGACAGTTTGAAGTAGATTGAAAATATACTAACCATTAAAATAGTTTCCCAAGGTTGCCATCGGATTGGGGCGCATTTCTTGCCTCTAACTTGGGAATAATCACTGTTAAAGAGTGAAATGCCCATTGCAACATCCGTAATCTTCAATGAATTGTTTTCAGTTAAAATGCAGTTTCTTGTGGCGAGGTCTTTATGAACAATTTTTCTACTTTCTAAATACTTCATGCCATTAGAAATTTGATAAATGAAATCCAAAAGTCTTGCGGGTGATATTGTGTTGGATGTTGATGATGAGACTCCTGTAGAAGACGTTGAAGACGAACATGAGAGCGAAGACGATTCGTTGAAGGTGCTAGAATTCAACATGGTGGATTTTCCTTGAACGGTTTTCTGATTGCATTTTTGCGCTTGACGAAGAAAGTGATACAGATCTCCTTGGCTCGAATGCTCAAGGATTGAACACATGGAATTGTTGTGGAGTTCAGACGTGGATGTGGAAATGACTCCCAAAAGTCTGGCAACATTCGGATGTTTGATTGAACTCAAAATTTTATTCTCATTTGACCCATCGAGAACAACCTCATTTGTGTCATTTTCTCCACTCTCGTCCGCAGATAGAGTTCTCAAGGCGACAGTCTGTGGAATGTTGGAGTACTCCGAATCCATTTCGCAAACGATGACACTTCCAAAGCTTCCTTTGCCACCAAACGATTCCTTTAGTCGAAGTTGTGAGGGACTAATCTCTTTGACCTCCCTATTCTGGCATTTTCTCACTGTTTGAACCGTGGTCGACAGATTCCATGTTGTTTCAACCATCGGCATTGAATCCTATAAAGAGAAAAAAATTCAATAGGAGATGTTTGAAAATCCTTAGGAAAATCGGATTTCGTCAATCAAAATTATACGGTCCTATACTATAACTCTTTCCCCTTTTGACACCCCAAAGCGTTTCATGGTTTACGAATTTACATAATCTGCTTATTTCTCTCTTTCTCTCCCAGTTCCCCATGTATAAATATGACACAGATTTCCGAAACGACTCACCTTTTCTTCCCCAGAAGTTTTAGAATGATAGCTTTTCCTGGCCAAAGGTTCAGAGTTGGCAACTCGAGGGAAAAAATTGCCCAAGTTATAGCCAGGCCTTTGATCACACGCTGAACTCCTTTTGATATCCTGATACAAAGGTTGACCTTGAGACTTGAAAAATGAAGCACTCTGCGACGACGACGTTGAAGATCTAGAGCTCAAACCTTGGATGTCAACACAAGCGTATTCAGACACAACATTGTTCATGGGATTTTGTGTGATGTGAGCTGTAGCATGTTCCGGTCGTTGGAGAGCCCTGATCCTTTGATGTTGTAAATGCTGATCAGAGTACATTCCGGGATGACCAAGGTGATCTTGGCTTGTGGAAAAGTGTCCTACAGAGTGCCATTTTGTCTGGGGAATGTCTTGATCGAACATATTTTGTGGTTGATGACCTTGACTTCTAATTTTGACCATTTGGCAATCACCCGTTTGAAAGCCAGCTCCTAAACTTGGCGAAGGAACCAATAAGCCCTAAAAATCAATTAGCGATCATTAGTAAAAGTTTTTTCAGATTGCGTGCTCTTTCCCTGATTTATCTAGGTTAAGTATTGGTGTTTTATGCTGCTTTGATTGGTCGACCCCAATCTATTGGCCAATCGCAAGGCTCCAAGTTAAAAATCTCACCTTCATAGTGAGTGGAAAAGGCTCAGAGTTAATCTGACTGCTACCATTGGCCGTCTTTGCCCTTCTATTGTAGATAATGAGTGCGACTGAGACACAAATCAAAAAGACAAAGAGCATTGTCATAGCTGTGAGAACTCCAACTAAAATTTCAAATTCGATTCCTCCAGATTCCTCTTGACTGCCACTTTCAATGGCATGTTGATTGTCTCCACTTTCTTGGTGGTGAATTGGTCCTACATCTTCAAACTGCTTCTTCCTGTCGGTGTCGTCGTCACCACCCTTCGCGTCATCTAACAAAAACACAAGAGGAGTTGAACAATACCCACTGGAAATTAAATTACCATAATCCCCTTGCTCTATCCTATTGGAATACACATTTCGGGGAAATTTTATTAACTTTTGAAAATGCTATCAATTTGCAAGCAAAGTTTGCCATGTTCATCTGCATCTCCGGTAATTACATCTCTAGTTTCAACATCCATAAAAAGTTGGGCGGAAAAAGGAAATCAAAATGTATCATGGGACATAATTTGACGGAACGATGTCAACTCAATGATTAATCCGATTTTAACTGATTGAGACTTGAGTAGATGAATATGGTTCCTATATATCTTTTCATGCATTTAGTCAGTCTCCCCTTTCC